>JAHPZR010052753.1:0-16514 GCA_019787425.1 Platygyra sinensis
AATGAAAAGAATCCAAAATGGTAGTCATCACATTTTGTGTGATTTCAGTATATTTTCTGATGTATTTGTTGTCATGACAACAACAAAATCTGTCCTCGCGAGCTAATTTTCATTAACTGTTTAAGTGATGGTCGTAAAACGCTTATTTCCCCGTCTATTTCCAGTGTATGTGACAGTTTCCTTGTGTTTATCCCATATCCCACGTCATTAAACGAAAAAAAAAATATTAAAACGTCCGGTGAGCGCAAAACAGACGCGACTCAGTATAAGACCCAGAATATTGGGTTTCCATTCGAGATTTCCTGCGGACTGCATGGTTTGCACGGGACCATCCATCATGTTTGCACCCTGCCCGAAATATCAACATTGCACGAAAATAACTCGGCTACAATATCCCAAGCTCTTCCTGTCCCTCGGACGACCCCACAAACCTCACACTCTGCTACTTTAAATTTTCCTTTCTTAGGAAATAAACTGAAATATAACATCATTAGCAAGCGTTCACAGCTTGCATGCATCCCTTTTAAAGCTTTTCGCCTCACAGTGGTCGCTTGGACGCATTTCCGTCCTTAAAGTATATCAGGAAAATGGATTTTTAAGTTGGCAACCAGCAGAGCGAAGTTAATCCGGCTTAAAGAGGCACGGAAAGATGATCCAAAATTTAATTTCTTTGCAAACTTGCAGCTAAGATAAATGGTTCGCGGGAGGGTTCTCTCGCGTACTGTGACGTCACTAATCTAACCGTTATCGTTGAGGTAACAGCATTTTCTCACGTACTCACAAGATCTCACAATTTTGCAAACTTTTTAGGAGTTTTGTAGAAAAACAGCGAGTTATCGGCGCACAGAAATTGACAAGCAAAGATTTGGTGGGGGAAAAAATTTGGTAGTGCTGTCCTTCACACATTTTAAAGAAAGGCTTCCAAATCGAACGGTATACCTAACATGCTTATGATAAAGAACAAATTTCATTTATAAAATCTTATCAACCGCCGTAAGTCTGCCGAGAACCATTAACGTAAATGCAAATAAAATTACCACAGTTCAAAAATGATCGAATTGACCTTCAATAGGTTCATTTCGACACTCAAGTTGTCATATTTTTCTACCGGCTTTTCGATCCAGTGTTAAAATTTTTCACCAACCTCACCGCTGTCGGCCTATTGCGAAACAGAATGCGTGAGTAAGTTTGTTTTGATACAACGGAAATGTAGAAGTTTTTTTGCTCTTGTAAAGGCGTAAAAAGAACGGAATAGAGATGTCAAGGAGCCGGAAAAAGCAGCTCATAAGTTTGGCCATAGTATTTCGATAGTTTGCCTATTGTTGTTAACTGTTAACAATGAGTGAATGCCCTTCGAGTCTTCATTTTTGCGCAACAAAATGTTAAAAATGAGAGCGTGAAAATCAAAATACAGAGAGAGCAGAATCAATTGTATGCTTTGCCACTGAAGTGAGTTGAGTGGTGATCATATCTGATTTCCTTTGTACAGCTAGTGAGAAAAGTTTTGCTTAGCAAAAGGAACCTCAAGCAACGTTCCACAATCGGCGCTGATCCGGTGAACAAGAAGTCTTCCTAAGTCTCCAGAATTCTTCACCGTGTTGTAAGCTGTAACTAGCTTTAGGAAAAAGATATTTTTTGCTATATACTTTACTTCGTTTGACCTTGAACTCAGCCTTACACAAATGTATTTGTTTGATTGACATTTTGATCACAAGATATTAAAATATATACGGTATTCTGCAAAAAAAAATTAACCTTTTTAACATTATGCATGATTGTCTGCACGACCCGTTGTTGATGCAAAAAAACATAATAATAGTACGCGAGACCTTTTTTATTCTTCAATGAATGCCTCATTAAACAGTGTAAGATTCTCAAGGGTCCTCGCAGAAAAAAAAAAGGCAGGAATTTTGGATTGTCAAGTTTAAGATAACAAAATAACAAAAGCAAAATTTTCCTCTCGCGTTGATATTGCTCGGGTTAGAAATTACTTGAGTAAAAACCGCAAAGTGACCAGTTTAGTTTAAAGAACTGTCTTTGGAAAAATGTTCATTCCCCGAGTTTAAAATTGTTGTCTTGATCAAAGTGCGGTTACAGAGACAAAAAAGTGACTCTGAAGGGCAGAAACACCTCAATTCAAATTGATATTTCAGTATTTTGACCCTCTTATAGCAACTTGGTCATATTTTTAAATGCTCAATTTATCGACTAGTATTTTATCAATTACTTTAATTCGGAATTACAAAAACGTATCCAAAATTGGAAGAATTTACTCAGTGCGCCTCTTCAACTCTCCAACACCATCCGCCCTAAAATGCCTTTGATTGTCACAGCTGTACAAATGTTGCTGTTCTTGTTTTCTATTTTTTAGCCGTCGGACAATGGCATCACGAGATTGTCTTCTAAATTTTCGCAAAGACTAAGAAGAGTATTTTGACTACGCGGTCGTGGAACAGCTGAGAAAATTTAGAAGATTTATTTTGCTTTACGCGCAAGGCAGCCCCATGCAGTTGGTGAAAGAATAAATAAAGTTAACACTGGAGTTCCTTAAGGTCGAGAATAAAATTCGCTTTGCTTACTTGCCCGTCTCTTCATGGTGCCCACTTTAGCCAAGTTTTCAGGTGACAAGCTTCTCGCCCGTTTTGGCGGCTCCGTTACCGGCGAGAAGGGGCTATCATCAACAGGTTCTGAACACTCAGAGGCAGTCGAAGACGTGGAATGCGGGGAACCTCTTAAATCGATACCATTTCTCGCCGATGTATTCATGTAGCCGTCGAGCTCGGAGGATGAACCGTGCCTCGGACCAAATTGTAAACCTTGCTCGAAGCCATCTTGCCTCCAAGTCGGCTTCGAAGAGTCTTTTCTTTTTCTAGTTGGAGAGGGCGGAGAAGAAACACTGCATTTGCTGGCTAATCTTCCCCGGTTCTGTTTCCAGGAAAATAAAAGCAGTGAAGGTTTGAAGCACTATTGTCTAGCGTTGGTTAACAAACTCGTAGAAATTTTCGATAGGGATAATAGATGCATGCCTTATATGGGTCGGCTTTTAGCCGTTGGGTCCTGCAGCCGGTGCATGTTGCGAAAATATCGGTTCGACTTAAATACTTACTTCTGTAAACATCCTAGGTTGCCACAGTGTTTATAATATTGAGCGGAATAAACAAGAGATAAGCCACGAAGTCTGCGTTACATGAAGTACTAGCTGAAGAGATTGTACGAGAAAAGTCTCGAATCTACTCCAATCTCAATTCTGGGCTTCGCCCAGTTGTACAAAAGGACATGTCCACAAACTGAAAGGGGCCAGTAACATGAAGGATTATCCTAAAAAAGCGGTTAAAAGGGTCTTAATAGAGCTATACGCTAATAAAAATTCCATTAGCTTTCGCTTGCGCTGCCCACCATGTCTGGAATTATAAAACGGAAAAAATGTCAGCAAACGTGTACGTGATAAAATGTGCACGGCGCCATCAAACGCACAAAGGCTACTCAAGTAAAGCCGTGTTCAGTGCTGACATTTGACCTGTGGGATGTAAACTTTATTAATTAAAAGCTATGCAAACCACTCATAAGATTTTTGACTTCCTTTGAGTTTTGTTTTAACAGTACGGAACATTCGGAAGTTGCTGTCAACTAAAGGTCGTCAAAAATAAGACATAAACTTCATTTCTTCCCAGAAAGAGTGCAGGTGGCAGCTTTGAAAATATTGATATTTGCACGCAATATTCAACAATTGAATTGTGTTTCCAGTAATCGTCGAGCATCCACGAGTGTTATCACCTGATGTTGGAGCGACTGACCCTGGGCCGCCGGAGGTAGAAAACTTCACATGTCATTTCTTTGTCATATCTATTCGTTTTCTCTTTTCAACCGGAAATGACTTGATTTGTGCGACGCCAAGGGCATCGGTCAGGCTCCTCATTTGTCAAAAGCAGGGGGGCTTTTGCTCCTTTCTGAACAATAATTTCAACTCAAATTATATAATAGCTCGAAGTGTGCCAAATTCGGAAACAGGTTAACCATTTAGTGACAGAAATCTGCCATTTTCATGCACGTTCCGTCGAGGAAGGTCGAAAAAGGGGACCATTAAAATTCAGCGATTAAAATATCTTGTCCACAGCGTCAATATAATAATCAACATGTTCAGGTCATGTTGAATTGCGAGTCAACAATGGAACAATAGAAAGCATTAACAACTCACTACCAGTCATTTGCAGCAGAACTTACTTGCAAAACCTACCTCCAGCGGTGAAAGAATTATTTTTGTTGCAAAAAAATGGTGCGGGTGCCGCTTTCGAACGTGTGATGTCAAACCTGGGTTCTGCCGTTTTTAAAACCCCCCGAACCAGCTGCAAAATGCGAAACAATTTCAAGAGCTATTGTTACTTGCGAGCTGTCAATTTTATCACCGCTTTGTACCGCCTCCTCCGTCAGCTTCGAGAGTATCCGCAAACAGATCCAACGAAGCCTGTGTTCTTTAAGAAAATGTCAAAATACAATGCACAAGATTTTTGGTGATTTTTTTGTGTTTCTTTGAGCTCGTCTAGAAGACATAATCGTCTTAACTTTAGTGTTTGCGGATTGTTATTGGGTTTTTTTTAGAGGGTTATTTTCGCCAACATACAAATCCCGGGTAATGAGTCAACTGAGAGATCTCTGGTAAAGGGTAATGGTTATTTTTCAACCCGTTAATGGGCGGGCAAGATATTGGAGTACACTGGAGGTAGCCTACAACGATTTCAGCGAGCTTCAGTGTCCGGTCCTACTAAACATCACCTAAATCGATAAATAAAAAGAATATCGTGCGAATCTAGAAATAAATCACGTATGAAACAGCAGTGTATTGTTAGCAAATTTTACCGGGCAAGCCAAACAAAACTAAGGAATATTGTAATACCTAAGCCTACCTTTATATAAATATAATCGAAATAATCCCTTACCACAGGCGACGAAATCCTGCATCCCAGACAATCACATATAGGTGGGTGAACCTTAATCAAGCCGCGTGCTATCAAACTTTTAAGAGATTTCCCTTTGTAGCGGATACTCCTTTTCCAGTCTTTTGCAGTTTCCCGTCCACTGATGTATTGCAGTTCATTTGGTGTCAGCCACTCGCCTTGGAATAAAATGCAAGGTCCTTTGCTCCCCTGACACAACTTGGACACATAAAGCAGTGCAGCGTTTTCACCGCATTGAATTTCCAACGGTTCCTCCGTCACGAGCCCTTGATCAGGTCCGGCCGGCCTTTCGTTGTTAACGTCAAAGCGAATTGGTTCGCCCATGCTTTTCTGACCAGCATCGTTCTGCTCTGTTTTCACGCTGAAATTAGAACTCTCCGAGTGACTGAAATTTATGTGAGCAGGCCCTGAACTTGTCGAATTTACGCTGGGATTTTGAGGAGGCATTTGTGCGGAGGAGCCGGCGCTGTTGGTATGTTGTGCGTGAGACTCGTCACGACTGCTGTCGTCGGATGCAAGTTTTTCTCGCAGTGTCTTAAGTTCATTAGCATGTGGTAAACCGGTACTTGTCTGCAACGGCGGGGTCGCTTTCTCGACAGACTCACTCGCAGCCATTCTGAAATCCTCGCGGCCTGAAAAACTGCAGATCCACAAAAACGCGAAGATTCTCGGAAGTAATCATGTGGGCAAAATTTGCGCCGCGCTCGGTTGTGTTTTCGTGTGGCGACGATGGCGACAAGTTTTCTGCCGTCTGTCGCCGACCAAAGCCTGTCGCTCTTTATTTGATGTGATACCTTGCTGGCATCGCACTCCTGTGATTGGCTGGCGACCTGTCGGAGTGGAACGCTTATCGTTAGTCCGACCAATGAGATGCAAGCAGTGAAGTAAATAGAAAGTCTACGATTACGGCATTTCATTGTTCTGTCATGAACGCTAAAGTCGTGTCTGCCAGCCAATTTACTTGAGAGTGAAAATAAAATTAAATGTTCCCATCATTTTGGATGTCAGTATGTGAAAACAATGCAAAAATCGGGTCGATGCAGTTTTAATGAAATTGTTTCCGTTCGGAAAGAAGAGTTCTTCCCGTTTCAGAGCTGTGACGGAGCCCATGAAACTCGTTACTACGTAAAGGTATAACCCTTGACACCGCGTGGAAAGTTTGTCCAAGCGACGCAAAACGTTTGTAACCCCAATTTGTCGTTCTAAAAATAATTTCACCGTTTGAAGCTTGGCACAAGCACGATCAGTTTCACCATTTCTCGCACGCTTGTCGTGCTTAAATATTCATGGACACGTACAACGGACATATTCATAATAAAGTCATTGTGCTCGCCGAGGGTTATGACGTCATGCAACCCACGCAAATGGTTCGAGACTAAACATTGAAATAACCAGCGATGTGATAAAATTGTTTCCACTTCTAAATAATGTATTTACCAGGGTTGGCAAGTGCAGTGGATAGAAAAGAGAAATTCTAGAGACACATTCAACTTTGCAAAAAGGCCATATAGAACACACGATTTTGCCAGAAGCATTGTTGCAATTCCTGACAATTCAACGCGCCGCCGGCCAGAGGAGATTTTGAGCGATTTCGCAATTGCACTGAAGCGGCCGTCAGTAAATTAATACCACAATTACGGGGAGAAAACTGATGCAGAATAATTAGGGTTTAGTTCTGTATATTTTCTATCGAAGGAAATTATTTATCAAAGAATTAGCAAGGCTCTGGTTAAAACCTTATTTACTCTAGCGAAATTTTCCTCTCAGCGGTAGGTTACAAGAGACTGACTAATATTCAAAACGATTGAGTTTTTTGGAGGCGTTTACTTTCGCTTTCAAACGATATCCCAGTGGCATAAATATCAGTCTCGTGGTTTCGCTAAAACCACTGGACAAACCAAGGCCGTCAAGGATATCTCTCGTGAACTTCGCGCGGTCAGTTAATCGTGCTTTGGGTTTTTGCCAGACTTTACACTATTATTATTTTATCATTTACTTTTTTTTACTTACAAAGACCTAGAGCTTCTTTCATGGTTCCGGGATAATGGAAATGTCACGCACTGATTTTCAAAAGGACAAAATCATAGCATGTAACGTGTAACTGTAAGGAAAGCGTGCCAGACTTTTCTTGCCCTTAATTTAACATAAACATTTGATTTGTATAAATGTTTGCGATACACAATTGTTTTATCTTTGGCGTATTGTCGTCGGCTGTTCAGCCTCTTGACTCAGGAAATGCACCCTTGCTTTCCAATCTCCGGATGTCCGACAAATTCGATAGATAGATACTTAAACGCTGATGAACCCAACTGAAACTAATATCTTTAACAGCGAACCAAAAATAGCAGCGCCGGTGACTAGCGACGCGAAATACGGTGAACTACAATGAATACACACTAGCAGGTCTGCAAAGCAAAATTGACATCATATTCGCAGCAGATATTGGGTTAAAATTGATCAATTGACAGAGAAAACATGCTTGTGTTTTCAACCGATATATGCCCAAACTTATTTATTGAGAGTATAATTGTGGCCTTGAACTCTTATTGTTTGTTACGGTTTATTGCAGTACAAACTGTTACCCTTAGCGACGGGTTTTATTTTTTACACAACACATTCCATTTGCAACTCAACCATTTCGTTCTGACAATGTTTTGAACGAAATAACGAACCCTCTACTGAGCCTCGTCAACTTTGTTGGCTGATACAAATCCGGCAACAGTTTCAGCCCTAAATACGTTCAATAGTTTGCATGAATTCAATCCGAGTTACTGAGTTATGAAGTCGAAAAAATTCAGTCACCATTACAAATCAGAACTGTAATGGTGTCTTAGCAAAACGCAAGCTAGAAGGATTAAATATGGGCGTCTTCAGTCTCTCAGTTGGCCAACCACTTGTCAAGACATCATTGGCTTTGTGAATTGATAAGCACGAACAACAACGAATGGATTGTTCCTCCATGATTTGGCGAGCGCTTGCTCACTGAACCACATACTCGCTTTAAACATGGCGAAAAACTCTTTTTGACGCCACCAGTACAGAAGGAAACGAGCGGAAATATTGCTTCCTGATTCCGTTGAATTCATGCTAAATTATTAAAGTTGCCAGGCAGAATCAAAATTTTCATAATGCTTTGACATCTTTATCTTAATTCCTTAAGTATGTTTTTTGGAGTGAACTGAAATGAAAATTGTTCAAGTCAAAACTAAGCTAAGCTGGCATGCGAGTGTGCTGTAATTGAGGGAGAGACAGAATGCAGAAAAAGCAAATCAACGAAATTATTTAGTATATTCAAGAACCAATTGGGATTCCCCTTTTTCACTCACCAACAAAAAAGGCAACTTTTATGTTAGCTCTACTCTCCATACTGTTTAACGACAATTTTTAAGGGCGACGACGATTAAACTCATACCTGAATGAAGAAGAAGTTACAGGTGTACAGTCAAAGCAACTATCAAAGTTACAAACCAGTGCCAGCTGCAGATATGTACAGTGTGCACTGCGGGATGTAATCCTGCGTAGAAAGGTAGGAAAGCAGTTGAACTCATGAAATGCCCCCATGATTGATTTGTCAGTGCTTCATATTTGAGTTCAAGGTAAACTGTAAACTTACTGACTGTCACAATATTTTATCAACCGTACACAGCTGAAAGCACAGTTAAACTAAAAATACAAGATTTTGTTCGGCAAATGAGCAAGAAACGGCAAACTGATTGCTTATAAACACTTGTTTCGCGTAGCTGAGTTGAGTTTTATCTTATTAACCAAGCGATATTGAACAATGCGTCGACACATCACATTTCTTCTATTTCCAAACTTCTACAACAAACTGAAAGGTTATCGGCATAAATACTATGACTTTCTTATTCAAAAACAACCACCAGTGGTTTTATTGGATGAGAAATTCTAATAACAGGAAAGAAAACAGTGTATCGGTTATAATATTTCAACATGCTTTTGTCGCAGCCATTAGAAGCTACTAGAGAATGGTCGAGATTGACACCTACGTGCAAGAACGATTTAATAGGCTATATCGGCTGTCCTTCAAACAACGTTACATTCTTTATTCATGGTAAAATAAGATCTTGCCTCTTTTTTTGCCTTTTCCTTTGATTACAGAAGCTAAGAGCTTGAAACTGGTTCACATAACCGACAATTTGCTCAAGACCCAGCTCAATAAACCGATTGCTTCATTAGATCAGGTCAGATTAGTCCACTTTGCGATCCGGACTGCTCTTTGCTCTTTTTGAAATTTTCCACACGAATTTGCAAACTACACTTTTTCTAGCCTAGAACAGTCTTTTGAATATTAAATTCCTCCTCAAAAACGAAAAATCTTGGCGAGTTCACTGCCTTTGTGGATGACCTTACAACAACATGCGAAACAAGTGGACTTTTGGACATCAACACAACTGCTGAAATCCTATTGAAATTTAGTGGGTTCCGTACAGGGTTTCAGTCCAGGTTTGCTAGCAAAGGAGTGACTATAGATAATTCAAGTATATTCAAGTCAATACTCATCCTCTTCATAAATTCAAGCCTGCACTTTCCTATGAATTTACATGTAGGAAAGGGCTACTGAATTTCCAAAGATTGAAGAGGGATGGAATTTGACAAATAGGGAACTATGTAAAGTAATTTATTTCAAGTATACGGCACATTTCAGATATGATTTACATTTCTTCATTTACTTTTTCCCTTTTTGCCTTTTCGTTTGAACATTTTGCTGCCAAACTCAAGCCTATGTGGAAGTATATTTTTTCAGGGTGTATTTGAATGGTGTCTATGTATTGCTTAAATCATGGTAACTTAATCAACCAGTTTTGGTTTCCTTTGAATTGATTTTCAGTTAGACATTCTCTACGAGATTCACCTTTTTTCTTGCCTTTTACGGACTTTAAGTATTAGATTGTACATTGAGACAACAAAACCCAACGAAAACAGCTGCCTCCTGCACAGCTACAAAGTGATTTTAGAACAACGGGCCAAGGCTGGCCTGGAGCCAAGGCAGTGCCTGAGTACCTTTCCTTTTATCTTGCAAGATGGGTTCTAAATATTCACTGTACGAAGGTTCCCTAGTTGGGCGTCTTCTGTGATGGCTCACAAAGAGACAACACCTTTCATAAAAAACCCAAACACATGTGATGCCTTCCCTTCTCAGCACTCATGCAGCTCAACTGTAATTCCTCACTATGAATAAGACTTGAACTAACATTTTAGGAACTGCTACAGTTCATCAGATCTTTCACTATATATCACATGTCAAAATAATTTTATAAATGCTGTATAAAACAATACGAAAGTTCTACCTTTAACCTTTAGTTTCTGTGATCATCCACTCTTGCCGGAAACACAATGTTTTTTCAGGGCGGACATCTGTGCACTTTTAAATTTGGCCACTTCGATCAACTGACTTTGCCTACTCTTCTGACTTTTAATGTTTTCATGCCTTTTCCACAATAATAAACTTTTTTATCCATTGGACAGTCTTCAATATTAAGTTTCCGTTGCAGAACAACAAACCCTAGCGAGAGAACAACTGGCTGTTTAGGTGACCGACCTCAGTGAAAGCAGCTGCCAATGTCATGCCAATTTCCACCCATTTGGTCTTACAATGGGTTCCAAATAACTGCTGTGTTTGAAATTCATTGGGTTCTGTTTGTGGGATTCATGCCTCGGCGTTTTACAGACATAACATTTATATTAGCATGCCTGGTGATACTCACACTAATCAATAATTTCTTCTCAGATATTGAACAACCGCTTGGTAAGAGGAAAAATTCAAATTCACCACCGAGGAAGATTTAAACTTGAAAGCCGGGCAATTTAGGAAATGCAGTTTTAAAAATCTATAAACGAAATTCTAGTAGTGAACTCCGACTTACTGAGAATCGTAAGAAATTCAGGAAATTGTAATATCATGGAGGAAGACCGAGATGAACCTCGAGCTTGAATCACAACATAAAGCATGGTTCTTGAATAACTTATGCTCGCTCTCTTCATGAGATTGAAACAGTATCGGTAGGCTATTGAAAATAAAGCTGATCACTCCTAACTCGTGCAAAAAAGCTAAATTCGTCTATAATTCCGATCATTTGGAATTCAGCGTAGTGTTTCATCAAGGAAATTAGGTATTGTGTTACCCCCATGATAAGATATTCGGGATCTGGTTTGAGACTGTTGCAAAGACGGCACTCATAGCTAAACCATCGTAGTAAAAAAAAAATATGTCCTCTAAAACTGCATGTTTTACCTTGATATGTCGCCCAGAAACACTGCGATACTTTAAGCGTAACTGAGGCCAGCTTGCAATCCCGTAAAGATCTCAGCGGATGCCCAGGAAATTAAACATTTCAGCGACTGTTGGCAACCGCTGATTTGCGTGGTCATCGGATGAATAGAGCCAGACTGGTTCAACGGTCTTCGCAGTTACTCCCCACAGTTATCAGTCGTTAATATGATCACTGCTAGCCGAGGCTTTCACAGTTCGCCCTAAACCAAGATCTCGTGAATAATCGAAAGGCATATGAAGCTGCTGCCGATATGTAAAGCTTTATATTACACCTAAGGCTCTGAAACTTTGTGCGCCGTAATTGATCTGCACTTTGCTGTCACACTCTATACTCCAGTACGACCCTTCCGCAGTAAAGAAGCGCTTTTATTCATTGATCTTCGTTCTTGCCTTCTACTCTGCCAAAACAAGTTTTCCCAAGGATTGGGGAGTTGTTTGGACTCATTAAACGGGGTTAACAGCAATCAAAGTGACGACTCGGAACCACAAAAATGACTTTGTACACCATAAAGCCAAAAGTCTTTTCGGCCTGCCTCGCATATATATAGCGTGATCAACGATTGAACGCACTAACATGTCGTGATGTGCGTCAGTTTACAGGTAAACTCAGAACTGGAAACTTCTAAAGGACTGCTACATCCTAAATAATCACAATACAGTCATTAAATTCAAAATGCGCATAAATTGGTTCAGGAAAAAGTTATGCTAGTCAGCACGTTCTTTCCGTTTTGCATTGCATAACGATTTTCCGGCATAGCAACTATCAAAAATGCGTACAGCGACGGTCACAATAAATACGCTAGTGTAAAAAAATAATAAAAAGATGTTCGATTAATAGCAACCAGCAAGAAAATTTTGAACTTCATCGCTGGCTGGAGAATTAACCCCGGGAATTAACGTCTTGTTGCCGGAAATTTTGCCCTGTTGGTAATTTTTTACAGTTGCAGGGATAATAATGGTGTAATAAACTCGAGCCATGTTGTTTCAGATATAAACAAAAGCACAGCTTGCGAGCAGAATTCACAGTAACGGTTGCATTTATTTCGCTGGACAGGGAGGTCGGTTGAAACATCAGTTCGATCCATTAATAAAATTTATTGTCACACGGTGATAAATGAATAAGACAAAATGAGAAAATGAATTTTACAAAGACTAAAGAATTTAACACACCTGGTTAGGGAGGACGGTACCGACGAGGACCACGCAAAATTTGCCGGACTTCAGTACTATCTCGCCGATGTCGCTTCGCCAGAAAATTGATCCAATGATTACGATGAAAAGAATCTGACGATCATTGCGCAACTTAGGGCCGCCTTTTTAGAGCCTAATCAAATATCGATGAGATTTTTTATTCATTTCAGATCTGATGACAGCGTCGTGCAGGAATGAAATGCACGGATCCGCGTGCGGCGTGACCTCGTGTCGCGCACGCACGACAATGCTGACGTCATAGTCCTTTGAGGAGCGGTCGCTATGAAACCAGGCTCGCCCTTATTGTGTGTTTGATTGATCACTCAAATCCTTCAATTGTTTTCAAGATAAGAGAGCTTTGCTCTCGGATCATTTGTGAATCAGCTCCGAGACACTGGATGAGACAGTGCGTGTATTTTCATCGGCAGTTTTTCAATTAAGTATTGTTCAGTTTACGAAGAGTGTGACGAATAAGGAATAAGCGAGGCTCATGTTTTTGTTTTGGTAATTTCGTTGCCTGTCGACGGAGGCATCAGTCTGGCTGACGGTGTTCGAATATAAGCCGAGCCAACCATTGTTTTTGCATGCTTGATACTGACAAGATTTTATTATTTATCAAATAACTCGTGATAACAAGCAGGCATAAGTCAGTATCAGTTGAAAAAACACCGTACGCAATTGTCACAATTGTTCGGTAAACGTCACAGAACTCTTAAGAACTCCTTCAGTCAATCAATCAATCAGTCAGTCAGTCAACCCCGAAAACTACAGTTTAACCCCAGTAACTTTGTTCGCGGGTTAACGGGCTGGAGTAAACCACTTTACAGCGATATTTTGCCGACCAATTCGTGTATTTCAGGGTAGGTCAAATAACGGTCGTCGTTTAAAAGGTGTTTGTTTGTTTGCCAGAAAATTCTACGATATTTGTGATTTCCAGTATTTCAGCCAAACTTTAGGTTCTATCGAGCCCCAGTGTGGAGCTTACGGTATTTCCAAGCTCTTGGCTTGTTCTTGCTTGCATTCTCGGGTGGAAGAATGACGTGAACCAATTCCCTCGCCTTAATGAGAAATGTTACGCTCATTGTTTATTTTCCCGGGTCCAGCAATGTAACTCTTGAAAATTTGTGCTTGGCAGCTGTCTGGTCAATTTTACTTCTCTTCCGTTCTTGTCTTAGCTCCGAAGCTTTTATATTTATAGATCTTTATACCCACTTTTTTTGGTTTCCTTGCCTCAACAATTAACAAATTACAAAGCCTCATTCATTCTGAATAGTCACGGACTGTGTTTCGTACAGCTGTCCACCGCTTTCACTCAAGAGTCACGCACATTGGAAAGCATCTGCAAAACTCACATACCGTTTATAATTGGAATGCCATCAGAATTCACCAACAGAGCTGACGTTGTCTATTAAAAAATAAAGAAATTGTAAGAAAAACAAATTAGGGTAACAACAAAAATGACGAAATGAATTGAATAACATTACAGGGTAGAATATCTCTGTAATCAGAAAAGTTCTCTCCCTATATATAGTTCCAGTGCTCTCACCCGGTATTTATGTAAAGAGAAAGGCTGATTAACCATCGTAAATTTCTCACTATTGAATGTTTGCTATTCCTCGATCATGGATTTTCTCAATTGCTGCTAATTATAACGTGTTTTAGTTTTTCAGTTTCAAGACAAATCAATTTTGATTGACATGCCACGTGAACAATGGGTGCTCGGTCTAAAGCTCATCGATACAGACGCTAACTCTGGATTCAGTATTATGAAATCCCTACAAATATGATACTCTGAATAAGTCCTCTGGCTAAGTCCGTGAGCGGGTGAGATGAACCGGATCCCGCGCTGTGATTGGCCACCCGAGCAGGCAAGATGACGCTATCGTGCCCGCTCATGGTTACCCGCTGTGCCCCGCAAGATTTCCATAGCTTGTTCGGTCAAGATGGCTGGATATTGGCCTCATTCTTTTTTTGTATGTGTTTATGGACCCCGACTTCGCCTCGCGCACAAAAAAGAACTTGGCCAATATCCAGCCATCTTGACCTCACGATTGTCCTTCTTCCTGAATAAGAGATTCCTCTCCATATCTCCGGTAATCCTCTCGGGCGAACTCCCAATTGAAAAGGTCGGAAATACTAGTCGTCTCGTTTAGGAGTAAAATGATGAGTTCTGGGGCCCGTTTCTCAAAAGACCAGGTAGCTTAACGGGCCCGAAATCAGATTTTCAAATCAAAATCTAAAGAAAAGTAGGGTGTGTTCTGAACTCTAATAAAGTCCATTTTGTTTCTTTAGCTAATAACTTTACTGTGTAACATTCAAAGCTTCAAACTCCCATCTGGAATGGAAAACAAAACAGCTTAACGGGCCCGGTAATTACCGGGAGCTTTGAGAAACGGGCCCCTGGTCTCATTTCGGGTACTTATGAAGAGATGCCACTATTCTTGGCTGTTAAAGTATCAGTTTAGGTGAACCCGAAGAAAAATAAAACCAACGCTTTTGCTTCAATTTTTAGGCTCGATTTCCATAGGTCTCTGGAGTCCAGGTCTACTTGTGCGGGCTCCATGGCTGCCACTACCCAGGTGATATGGCTGTGCGCATGTGTAAGGTACTGGCCAGACCGTGGGTTGGTGTTCGAGTGCGTCACTTGCTTTTATTGTTGTTCCTTATTTGAGGCTCGAGCCGCGCACAGATCATGATGCTTGCTCCTACAAGCATCTCAAACTTTTCTATTTGGAAGTCCCCCCGGGATAATCCCCTGGGCGATTTTTTCTAAAATTAACAGAAAGCTGGCAGCGAAGATGATCGGCCAAAAATACCAAAAAAGAAAGCTACGACTGAAATATACACTGACCCATGGGTGAGGTTACTGGAAAGCTGATTATCGGTAATTCATGATTAAAGGGTGATCCAGATTTTAATTTCTTGTGTACAATGGAGCTTTTCACGAAGTTTGAGATTTATAAGAAGACCACACTAAAACATGGAATGCGTTTTCTGATTTTGGGTCGGTTGGTCGGTCGGTCCGAAAAGGGAAAAGAAAACAGTAATAAAATTTGAAAAGGAGTCTGGAACTAGGAGGTCCGGTACCTCAGTACAATATCCGTGGAGCCTGGAAACAATAAGGTGAGGGTGCATATTTGCTGCCATCAAGCCCATAGCAGCACAGATGGAGCAGCTCAGTAAAAAAACCGACGCTTTGCAATACAGCTGTGG
The DNA here is from genome assembly GCA_019787425.1 of Platygyra sinensis. Taxonomy (NCBI): domain Eukaryota; kingdom Metazoa; phylum Cnidaria; class Anthozoa; order Scleractinia; family Merulinidae; genus Platygyra; species Platygyra sinensis. Next base: position 15,649 of record JAHPZR010052753.1, read on the forward strand.
GGCTCCGTTAACTCCGGAACATCATGAGTTAAGCGGCATCTTTGTTGTCAGGCAAGATGTTTCATGCGCTGACCCGGTCGATAAGCTCCATTAGTCATGCCGAAAATTTGAAGAAATTTGCTGTTAGTGTGGCGCTTTGGAGCCAGGGGCAAGAATCAACGACGAGACAAGAGCCATCTACAGGGTCGTGAATCCTGTGTGCCAGGAATGTGCTTCTGCCGGCAAGAGACCCGTGGTATGCTGCAAGAAGAGCCGAATGGCAGGTGGCAGGAACGAATAAAGTAACTCTGCTAAGTGAATTCCTATCACACGGACAGAAAGTCTCGTCGGAGAGTGAAGTAAAAACAAAAATCTGTGAGGCAAAAAGCCGCTTATGTTTCAGATTAAACTGACAATTGTTTGAAATAATGTGTCATTGCCTTCTGCGTTTTTTTTTTTTTTAATTAAGCTAAACAGAGAAAAAATGGGATGGCCTAAAACAGAAATAAAAAAAAGCATGCTTGTTTTACATTAGTTTTAGGACAGTGCACGTGCCTACCTTTATTAGTGCACACATCATGATGACATGGCCAGTTTACGCGCCAGGCGCGCTCTAGTGTTGAAAAACTTGAAATTGATGTAATCAACTACGATTTTCTAATATAGGCTTTCTTTTCTTTTATCCCGCATCCCGCCCGTCAAATTGAGAAAATTTCGCATGACACATATCTTTTTCAAGAATGGGTGCTAGACTATGGAATGAGATACCAAGCTCTCTGAGAGAACTACCAAAGAAATCATTCAAACTCAGAATTAAAAATAAACTATTAAGTGTTCTCGAAAATGAAGATTCCTTCATTGACATTAGCAGAATCATTTCTAAGTTA
>JAHPZR010052755.1:0-19727 GCA_019787425.1 Platygyra sinensis
TTTCAAGTCGCAGTATTCTGAGGTATGTTAACCGCGTAAAAAAATTCCTTTAAATTGAAGTTAATCTGAAAACAGTAGTTTACTAAGATCAAGAGAAAATGAGGGTACCATCATTTTCTCTTGCTAAGATAGGAAAACACCAAGGAGATAATAATATACCATAAAGGTCGGCACACACGAGGGCACTAGTCCCTGCGACTAGCCCGTGCAAGTCGCGTGGCAAGTCCCATCGTGTGAACTGGCCATTTTTGCTTCAAAATCTAGTCGCGGACAGTCCCGGACCAGTCCCGCGACCATCCTTCATGTAAACTCTCAGGAGACTAGTCGCAGAGAATAGTCCCCTCATGTGTGGTTAAGAATGGAGAAGATTGACATGGGTTACACACGTCGAAATTGAAAAAAAAAAGACTAAACTTTTCGACAGCGCAAACCATGACGTAGTTCCTATATTCTCTGTCGTGTTTATAGTGCAGTCTGAGTTGGGTGGCTTTCCCTCCCCTACCACCCTTGCTACCATGTATCGGATTTAACTTTCAACCACGACTGGCTTACTAGATAATCTGACTTTCGCGGCTTATAATTCCAACACTTACTACTGTTACCATTGATTTTGTTTCTTTGTGGGCTTTGTAAAAGGCTCTGCATACCTACGTTGTTTTAATGATTGAACTGGATACCTTTTTGTATTAGGGTAACTATGTAGCGTGCTTGATAGCCATGCTACAGTTGATGGATGAGAAACATTACCAGAAGTACGTGCTACACTTTCCATCGGACCAAGATCTACTGGTGAGTCCCAAGATCGAACTAGTAATTCCCCTTGCTGATTGCCAAACATTTAAGTTAGTCTTGGCTCAGAGAATTTAGTCGTCCAGCTTTAGTCGATCAGAGCATAGAGCAACAAACTTGAGGGATTTTGGAACGGGACTGAAGAGAATTGTGAAGTGGATATTTTTTAGGGAAAAGCAACCTTTCTCACACCTGGAGAGCCGATTTCGCGATCTCTGACGTGACGACATGTGCGGTAACTTAGTTCATAAATGAAAATATCAAACAGTCTTAAATTTCCAAAGGGTCTTGAAAAAGACAGACAAGTGAAGAATTCTAAGAAAACGACAAAACGTTTGAGTTTGTAGTCTTTATAAAACATGCATGTTTCTGTCGAAACATGCGTTATAAACTCAAAGATTTTGTCGTTTTCTTAAAATATTTAAATTTGTGCACCTTTTCATATTGCAGGATTTTCTCATGGAGCTGTTTCTGCTGTTTCGTGAGCTGTTGAGCAACAATATTTTCCCCAAAGACTGGATGGTGATGACCATGGTTCAGAACAGGTAATACAGTCACCGTTTTTTCTTTCTTCCAGTTCTCATTCCCTGAATTAATTTTCATTATTAATTTTAGGTACACGACCCACAAGCCGCATGCTTCAAAGTAAATCGTAGGTGAAATATTGTACAGCTAAGGTTATTGTCAAGATATTGTTAAACACTGTTTCTCTGTTTGCATCATAGCGTGATCTTGGATGCCATTCAATACTTCTCCGAGGCGATGCAGGAACACTTTGGAGCGAATGCATTTGAGTATCAAGTAAGCTTTGTTAGCAAAAATAGCGTTATTGTTATTTAAGATGGCTGGCAACAGTTTCCAGTATTTTCCCAACGGCTATAGTTTGACAGATCATTACTATCACTCTTTATCAAGTGATACTACAATAATGGTATCACAAAAACGCCCAGCCACTAGTGAGCCAGCAGTGGCACTCTTTATAGCTTAATAGGTTACCACTTCAACGTAACAACCTGTTAGAAACACCCTTAGTTTTAGCTCTGAGTGTTTATCACTCGAAAACGAGTTCGGTCACCCCCATAGTTGATTATGGAATTGTGATAAGCTTGATATGATGCACCTTTTTGCTAATGAAGTTTAAAAAGGATTCTGTGGAGGGGGTTCAGTTGCTGTATACCCTTACCTTCTTCCGTTCTGCCCTGTTCGTATGTGTTGATGCTTCAATGATAGTTTTCTAATACAATCTTTGAATGAACAAACAACCGGTTAGAAAGAGCAAAAAAACATAAGGGAAAAACATTTCTGACTGCTATGGATGATGTTATAACAGAAACAAAAATGCAGAGACGACACATGGCAAATAATCGAACAACAGCAGCAACAACATCTACAAATAATCCTTTTGTTTTCATCTTAAATTCAGTTAACTTTTATCGGAAGTGTCCTCTATATCGTTGTATAGTTCTTATTTATAGTCTCTTCCCTCCTTTTCTTTAGTTGTGGAACAATTTCTTTCATCTAGCGGTGGCGTTTGTGACCCAGGAATCTTTGCAGTTGGAAACTTTCAGCACCACAAAGCAAGACAAGATTTTAGAGAAGTAAGTTCGGCAGTTATAGCCTTAATGCTAGTGGCTTGGTTGGTAGTGAACTGTTCCCTTAAATATAGTAACAGCTAATATAATTAATAAGCTGTCAAAACCAGAAGTCAGAATTCAGAAGTTAGCTAAGTTAAGAAACAGTACCTTTTTTGCAATGCTCATGACCTTGACGTATTTTTCGTCTTGTGTGTTTTTTTTTTCAAAACTTTGAATACAGACTTTATTTACAATACTAACATTACTTATTGCTTACAATGCTAAGACTTCTTATAATACTAGCACCACTTCCTAATTGTCAATTCCCTCCATGAGACATGCTTGCAGGGAATCATGGTAGTTGTATTGATCACATGATCTTGGTCTGGATATTTTGTTTTGATGAATACAACTACCATGATTCCCTGCAGGCGTGTCTTATAGTGAGACATGCTTGCAGGGAATCATGGTAGATGTAGTGATCATCTTGGACTGGATACTTTGTTTTGAAGAATACAACTACCATGATTCCCTGCAGGCGTGCTTCTTTGAGGGAATTGGTCATTGACAATGCCACGCATAACAAGAATATTTTAAAATTACTTACAATACTAACAGTACTTACAATACTAACAATAGTACTGATATTACTTTGCAATGCCGGCATTTCTGGATGAAATATACATGGGTTATTGACCAAGTGTGTCGTCAAGATGGCTGAATTATTTCACTTATCCTAAGAGTGCTTTATATAAAAAGTATGCAGAGCAAAATATTAAATGATAAAGACTTCTGTCTTTATATCTTTAGGCGTTAATTAACAATTATTCCATGAGCGCGCGTTGGATATGAGATGATAGATAGCCAACGAGGCGCATAGCACCGAGTTGGCTATAATCATCTCATATCCAACAAGCGAGTGGAATAATTGTTTTATTAAAAACGCCCCCAAAATATAGAAAACTAGACTACAATAAAAACAAAAGGCCCAAAAAAATCACCCATACACTCGCCATTTTTTGTAGATCATGGTATAATGGCTCATATACCATGATGGCTTAGCCAATGAAAACTCTCGAATTGCATTTTCCAATGATCCAGTTTTTAATAATATATCAATGTTAAGTTTGTATGGTGAAGTAATAATCAATCTAGAATGATGAGCCAGGAAAAGACTCGAGGAAAGATAAGTTTACTTATTTTGGATTTCAAGAACACGACCCCTATTCCAAAAACCCAAATTTAAGTCTTAATTGTTGCCTTGTTGGTGTTATTTTCGAGAGGAGAGTCCTAAACCTGATTATCGGAATTTTACGATCAAATAAAATCAAATCAAACACTTTATTACTCACAGAATCGTAAAGCGAACACTTATTTACATTGAGGCTGGTCGTCTAAAGTTAATCTATGCAAATTGAAAATAGCACAAAAAATAAAATACTAATACTTATCACAAACAGGTTATAATAATAATAAATCACTTAATCTGCACACGTCGGACCAATAGTTGGTAGAAAATAACTTAGAGAACTAGAGTGTTTTGTAGTAGCACTTGGATTTTCTTGAGCAGCTGAATAAGTAAAGGACCTGTATCCAGACTTTGAAGATATTCTGCAAGACACTTGAATACCCCACCCGACAGCCCACCCGACACGGCCTGAACGTTTTAGAAACAAGGTAAACAAGGAGCATCCTGTCACTAGTCTCAGTTATAAGGCCGGCAGCGGTTGTTGAAGTCGTTTATCGATATACCTGCGAAGATAATGCCCAGTATTGCAATATGAATGTGACAGCGAGGACGAACTTCGTTGCTCCATTAGGTTCAAGCGCAGCGCAATAACAAAACATATAGCCAACGAACATAATTAACGGAAAGATCGAGAAGACATCAAATGCTTGAACCAGGGTCTTGATACCATCCTTTGATGCGCAGTTACCAAAGTAAAACTTTGCAATCGTTGCCTGAGGGAAGGCTTCAAGCCAAACTTTCGCGAGACTCATCCAGAGGTTAATGGCGAGGTGAGTTTCGCCTTCTATGCCAACTCCTGTACGATAGAGTTGGATTCTCCTTAAGTAAAGCACCACGTGTGCAACAGTGATGGTCAATCCAATGGCAAAGAAAGCCATAAGGGCTGTGTTAACACTGCCTCGAGGATCATCAGATATGATTCCGTCTTCATAGTTATTCGCGACGGCGAAGTCTACAAGCCTGTCGGCGATTTCGTATAATATCAGAGAGCCATGTATCAGTACACAGCAATGATTGTAATCACAGAATTCCATTTCAGAGAGTTTCTGCGTTCTTCAAACCAACAGAAGACTGCGTTTCTACCTCTCGATTGAGGAATTGTCACGTGGCACTGTTTAGGAGCGGCCCGAATATTATGTCGCTTCTCCTTCACGATTGAGGAATTATGATTTCAAATTTATCATATGTTTAAGATTGCACAGGGCTGGCCTGAATGTCATTTCGATAAAAGAGCAAATGTGATTGGCTATGCCTTAAAACGAGTTGTCAGGTTTTACAGAGCTTGGTAAAAAAAATGTTTGTAGGTCATTCTCAACTGACAACGAAAGACCTAGCATGGTAAACATTCCAATTTCCTAGAAATTGGATGATTACGTGAAGGTTCTACCTTTCAATGTACGAACAGAAAACCCCGTCATTTCTTCTCGATTAAGGAATTGTTATGTGGCACAGTTTAGTAGTAGTATTAATATCATTTTAACCGGCAACAGCAATCAGAAATTGGCAATCGTTATCAATTGTAAAGAGTGACCCAGAGTGGCAATCGTAATCACGATTTCTTAGAAACCGAACTCACAGTGAAATTCAATTCCGGCCGTAACATTTCAGAGGGGACTTCATGTTCGAAACGTTGTTTTGATAAGCCGCCATGAGCTTATCTCTCTATGCTATATACTTCTTTGAACCAAAACGAGGCATGACATTTTCCGGAATTAAAAGAGCTAGGTAAAGAAAGATGCGGGCGAGACATTGACAAGTGTTGAAGATAGAACTTGTATAATCATCATAGTTTCTGGGAAATTGGGCTTAAGTTTATACAACAATTATAAGAAAATAACAGAAGTGAGCTTGAGAATTTTGTAGTAGCACTTAGACTGTGTACAGTTCAGCAGCTTAAGTAACAGTCCATGTAAGAAGGAGGCAACCACGCGGCAAGGAATGCAGAAAGGTGCTAACTTATGCACAACATTGCTATTGTTGTATGATACTTCTGATTGGCTCAATCTGAAAAATCTACCAAAACTTCAGGTAGCCGCATATTTATTTATCCTTAATTGATCAACTATTTTCATTTCAGCAAAATCTCTTCTGAATCTAAATGCCACAGTAATCCTTTGTGGGGAACATTGAAGAATTGGAGGCTTTTATTGTCTTTGTTTACGACTGTTGTGATTGGTTGAAATGTTTACACACAAAGAAAACTACCTTTCAGAATAGAGTTTAAATACATTTTATTTCATAAACCTGCTTTCCATCAGTTGATAAATTCTTGGTCTGAAAACACAACCGTTTCAATGTGGGGAAAGCTTATTGCCGCAGAACAATAGAAAATGGTACAGTTCTTACCTGGATCATTACTTAATGATTTAAAAAAGTCTTGTTGCCAGACTTTGAAGTTATTTTTGTCATATGCAGATACTGTGCTCAAAATGCTATTGTACTCAAAAGGCTGTCCAAAAGCCGTGTTAATCATGGCCTGAATGTTTTGAGATGAGGTAGTTCAGGAGTGTACTGTTACTCAGTTCTAGCAGCTGTCGTTGAAGGCGTCGAAGCCGGTCATCGATATACCTGCGAAGATAATGCCCACTATTGACAATGTGGATGTGACAGCCAGGACGAATATCATCGTTATTCGATAATGTCCTTCCTCGTGTGTACAGCAATAATGAAACGTGAAGCAAATGAACATGATGAATGGAGACATCGAGAAGACATCAAATGCTTGAACCAGGGAATTGACATTTTCTTTCGACTCACAGTTAACGAAGTAAAACGTTGCAATCGTTGCCTGAGGGAAAGCCTCAAGCCAAACCTTTGGGAAACTCATCAAATGATAAATAGATAAGATAAGATAAGATAACTTTATTTATACACGGTTTTTCCATCAGATCATCTAGTTAATTATCTATAATAATAGGGATGCGAGATTCGTCCAAGCTGTTGTCGTTTGCGGAATAGAAAAAGATTCTCCCGCAGTAAAGTCCTGTACATAAGAAAGAGAAGAATAATTCAATGATAAAGAAAACAAAAAGGGCTGTTTGAACACTGCCTTGAGGATTGTCAGAGAGATTTCTGTTCCAGTAGCTAGTTAAGACGAGCCCGTCGACAAGCTTGTCGATTGCTTCGTAGATTATCAGACCGCCATGTATCAGTACACAGCAGTGATTGTAATCACAGGGTTGCATTTCAGAGAGTTTCTTCGTTCTTCATACTAAGATAAGACGTCGTTCGTACTTCTCAATTGAGGAATGGTCAAGTGACACAGTTTAGGAGCTTCCTGAATATGATGTTACGGCTCTTTCCCCATTGAGGAATTAAGATTCTAGTGTTACCACATCATAAAGAGTGAACAGGATTAGCCTGAATATTAATTTGATAAAAGAGTGAATGTGTTGGTTATGTCTTCAAATTGAGTTGTCATGTTTCAAAGATCTTAGTTAAAAGATGCTTGCAGATCTTTCTTAACTGCAACTGAGGAGAGACCTAGCGTAGCAAACATTACAATTCCCCAGAAATTGATCGATGACATGGAGTTTGTACCCTCATATACACGAACAGAACACCCCATTGCTTCTTGTCAAATGGGGAATATTCATGTGACACAGGTTAGAAGTGGTCTTGACATCATTTTAACTGGCATCAGCAGCAAAAATTGGCAATCGCAAAGAATGACCAAGCGAAGTAAACTCATAATTACTGTTTCTTAGAATTTGAACTCCCAGTGACATTCAATCCGTAATATTCCAGACCCGACTTCAAGCTCGAAACGTTGTTTTGATATCAAAGTAGGGTCTTTTAGGCTAAGCTGCCGTTATCAGTTAAAGAAATAGCTACAGCCTTATTTCTCTGTGGTATACTATTTCCCTTGAACTAATGTGGGCAATTATGTTTCCCGGAATCGAAAAAGCTAGGCAAGGAAAGAAGTTGGCGAGACATTGACAAGTGCCGAAGATAGAACTTGTATAATAATCATCATAGTTTCTGGGAAATCGAGCTTAAAAAGAGCTTTATGCAACAAGGTTTTACTGCAAAGAAATGCAACAACCGAAAAATGTACCACGTGCGTTAAACGTCCGTTAAATTCCCTCTCCTCAGTAACAAACAGTGCATTTCGGTCACTCTCCAAGTGTTTTTGAAATTTGGCACTTTTTGTAACAGTCCAATAGTGACCTAGAGTAGTAAACATAATTACAGTTTCCTAGAGACTGAACTCAAACTGGAAATCAATTTCGAGCAGGGGGGGCTGGCAGCGAGGCCTGGAACCGTGTTTCTATGATCGCCCCAGTTAAGAAATTTGGTCGAGCGAGACTAACTACCGGTTTCGTGGAAAAGAAACATGGCGGTCTTCTGTGAGCGGAAAGCGTTTGTAAGCGTTTGTAAAGCGTTTGCTAGTCTGACGTCATCACACATAAGGACTATTGAGAATCATCACCATCTCTTTAGTCTATATTTGAAACTAATAAATTTTCATGATTTTGTTTCTTCATAATCATCCTCAGACTTTCGTTTTGATCTTCTAGACTTGACTACTTAAATAATGGGCCCAGCCAAGTAGTTGTGATAGAGATTGTGCAGGAAGTTTGCCTTAACTAACTCATTTGTTTGCCCTTTCTGTAGTTCCAGGCACTGTCTTTTTCCTTCAGTTTTACAACAGTTCAAGCTCCCGTCTTGAACCAAGAATTGCAATACAAGACAAGTGCCTCTGACTTTATTTTAGCCTTCTTTATTGTCTTTTTAACTATTGTTTCATTACAGGAACTAGCCACTGATAGGCAACACTTTAGGCCAAATTTGATGTGTTAAAACTCTTACTCATCTCTTTGCCTCAGAGGAATGAAACAAATGTCCCTTGCTCTTCTTATTCTTCTCCAAAGCCTTGAAGTATGACAGAGTTTTCTTCCGCCACACAAATGAAACTGATGCCTAACACCAGTCCAAATTATGCCAAAGCATGTGAGTCCAAGCTGCTTTCTTTATTTCCACGGTTCAAGAAATTACGAATAGCTTATAAATGAAATACGTCGACCTAGTAAAAGTTCACATTGCGTGTGCGCCCAGCAATTTCATTTTGGCCAATCTCATGCAGAAGCTCAAGCAGGAAAATGCTTTCACATTTGAGCGGCCAAACTGGTACTGAACAGTAAGAAATGGAGGTTTTTAAAACCTTTATTATCTTTTTATTTATTGGCACTTGCAAATCTAGTAGCTATTTTCAATGTTGTTGAGTGACCTGTAAGCTTAACTGAGGCCTTCAAGTTTCATGATTTAAATCACTCGTAGAAAGTGTTCGAACTCAACATATCACGGGCATATCATAAACTGAATGCGGTGTTTCAGACTCAGTAGTAAGTTAAGACGGACAAAACTTTAGAAATGCTTATTTATTGTAAACGCAAGTTTTAATGTATAACTGTGAACAGCTGAGAAATAGTTTAAAGACATTCATTCTGAAGCTTTTCGACGCATGGTAGCAGGCATGATACAGTTCGGCATCATCGCTATTTTCCGTCGAAATTAGAAAAGAATATTTGCAAAGGAAAGCTTCTCTTTCGTTGGTGCGAAGATGGGAGGTAATGAACTTTAAATTTTCCACAGCGTAATAAAAGTTTCAGCTTCATTATTCTCCTGATACAGCAACCGAGAATGTGAAATTCACCACGCCCAGCAGAAAAATATCAACCTGACTGAAAACTTGTCACTAATCTGACACCAAGTTGGCCCTTCGTTCCCATAGTCCTGGTCGTCTCACAGCTGTTGCTTACAAGTACTAACAGCAAATAAAAAAATTATCGATTCAAAGCCGGCAAATCCTGTACTGAAATGGCGTCGATTTTCTCATGTCATTTCTGCGGTAAGCGCATGCTCATTACAGTTCTCAAATGAATGACATTTCTTAAGTGAGGCGTTCATCGAAATCAGAAAAGCGGCAAGAACAAAGGTAGCTAGGTTAATTCATCCAGAATATAACTTAAAAATTAGTGGAGCTGATCGAAATTAAATGATATTTATATAAAGAATTTGGTTGACAGTAAACTTTAGGGGGAGGGGAGTAGTTAGTAAGCGCCAGATGTTAACTCACGAATGTTGGCAATAGGATTGTAAGATGTTAAGTTTAACTTTGTTTGTGAAAATTTTAAGGAGGAGGTCTATATAACTGCTATGATCCCTGGAAAATATTGCAGCTTTATCAACATGAATGTACACCGCTATGAAATGAAAGTTGAGATTAAGAGCTGCGTTTTGAAACGGAACAGAAAATATGATTACATTTTTGAAATAAAAAACGTTCGGTGATCTCCAGCCTTGATGTATGGAATAAGAACAGAGAATCATGCATGGCAGTCGCAGCTGTTTATAGTCACCCCTCCTTATTCCTTTTGGCTCCACAAGGGTGTCCACAATACTGCGCTAACGGACTCTGTGTTGTCGTTTTCCCAACTGTTGTTTGCCATTGTTGCATTTCTTCCTTAGTTGACCTTCTCCAGGTTTTTAAGGCTTCCCCACCCTCTTTTGCAGTGCAGAACCCATCTCAAGGCCTGCTTGGTTGTATCAGCGGCTGCTGCTCACAACGTGTGACCTATCCAAACATTCATTGTTATAGTTTTCTCGTTCTTTGTACAGCTAACAGTGTTCGTTGAAGTCGCTTATGGATATACATGCGAAGACAAAACCAACCACTGAGATTACGAATGGGATAACCATGATCACTACCGTTAGTCCATTAGTTTCTTCATTAGCACAGTAGTAGTAAATAGAATGGCAAACGAACATGACGAACGGAAATATCGAGAAGACATCAAGGCTTGAACCAGGGTCTTCGCGTTACCCGTTTGTGCACAGTTACCAAAATAAAACTGTGCAGTGGTCGTCTGAGGGAAAGCTTCAAACAAGGCTTTTGACAAGCTTATCCAAAAACTGATGGCGGCGCGAGTCTCGTCATGGTCATCATCGTCTTCTAGAGACAGCTTGATTGTTTTTAAGTACAGTATTATACGGAGGCTGGTGATGAGAAATCCAGTGGCAAGGAAAGTGACGAGGGCGTAATAAACACTGTCTTGAGGATTGTTAGATATCCTTCCTTCTTTGTACCTCATTGTGACCACCAAGTCGACAGCCTTATCGGCGATTTCATAGAATATCCAACAGCCGTATGCCACTGCATAGACAAGTGTGGAGTCCATTCTGTTCGATTTATCTACCAAGTAATATACGGACCAGAATATTATGCTGCTCCTGCTTCTTATCGATGAAGGAAGTTTGAGTTCAAATACAGTAATTTGTACGGGCGTGGCCTGGACAACATTTCCATATAAGCTGTTAAAAGAGCAAACGGGATTGGCTTGATTTTTAAGTGGTCTGTCGTGCTTTGAGCTCTTTGAATTAAAGATGTTGGCAGGTCGATCGCAACTATCAAAACAAACCTAGCCTTAATAAACATTACTCAAGTTTCCAAGAAATTCATTCTGAAGCGAAATTCAACTTGGATTAACGTTTCCAGACGAGACCTGAAGTTCACGAGTTAGAGATTAATTGCTAGCATTTTTTTCAGTTTTCCCTTTGCAACAAACGTCATTTTTTCTCTAAATAAGAATTTATCACTCCAAAATGAGCCTATGTATCAAAGTTAGAAAATAAGGAACTAAGTACTTCATCGTAACGCATAGACAAAGGAGCAATCTAAAAAAATAAACCAACATTCTTCCCGCATGTTTTTGATTCCTAAAGTTTTTGAAATTTCACTCGGTGGTTGGTAGCAGTAAACCACTTTTATGTTGCAACTAGCATCACACACAATCTGTTCATTGCCTATCAACAGCGAGCTCGAGAAAATCCACGGTGCAGCATTTACAATAAAATTTAATTTATTTTAGGTATGCAGACATGCGCATGATTATTGGATTGAAGATCAGTCAGATGTGGCATCTGTTAGGTAAGCACATGTAAAAGCGGTTTGTTATTCTCGCACTCATAAGAAATTCATCAAGTTTAAATTATTAAAAGAAATCGTTGCCACGGCGATGTTTTGATATGTGTTTTATTAACTTAGATTTTTACGATTTTAAAGGGGCATTGTCACGCTATTTGGCAACTTTACAAAAAGCTAGAAGGTGCCTTCACATCAATTGAATTCCAAAACTAATGGTCTGTTTTTGTTATCGAAGACTATTTGAAGGTACTGAAACTGTTTCCTGTCGCCTGTCGCTACGGGTGGCATGGATGGAAATGGATTGAAATTTGAAAAAATTCGCCAATTTTTTTCAAGTTTTGATGACACTAGTTCCAAAAATCCTCAAGAAATTTATTTTGGTTAGCCCTCTCTGATAAGATTTATTTGATATCTTTGTCGTAGCTTTACAGAAGCTTTCTGTTTATGATTAAAGCCTTAAAGTAATAATTTGAGCACAGAATTGACCTAAAACAGCAAAATGCTCGTGACAATGCCCCTTTAATTTTCCGTTGTCTCCTTAGTTTTAGTTTCAATTGAGAAGACAGCATTTGATCACATTTCCAAACACCTCAAAGTTCGTCAAAAGTTCCCCGCTGCACGTCGTATTATCAATAAGCTTTATTGCAGTTATCAGCAGTTGGACATGCAATCGAGGCGAAAGGGTCAGTTCAGCTAGCAAGTGCGTAAGTTAATCGTTGTTTATCTTTTATCTTTTAGGTGATCGCAAAATAGATTTCATTCCCAACTTAGTTGGACCTTTTCTGGAGATGACGTTGATTCCGCACAGCGGTAAGCTTTGAACTTCATTGAATTCTCAGTGGGGACTGAGGAATGGGACGAACAAGAAATTCTTCTGTGAAATTCTTGAAAGCTGACAGGAGAATTCACAAATTAAAGCGTTTACACGTGTTGCATCAGTCTCTATTCATGCAAGCGAAACAAACCTTGCCTTTCCAGTTTTTCTACAAGTGAGACTAAATTATAAGTTAGTGTTTGTGAGTGCATAATAGAACTTCCCCCTTGACAAACAATATTTTGGCAATAAATAGCCCTTTTCACGGTTAACTTTGCTCATTTGCATTACAATAAAATCTAGCACTTATGCGAGGCAACTTTGGGCTATTTGGTAGTTTTAGCCCGAAATTGCCTCACATACACGTTGGTTTACATTGTAATGCAAATCAGAAAAATTAACTGTGAAATTAAAGGGGCTATTGGCTCTTGTAGTCTCAGTTATGTCCAGGATTGAACGCAAGTATTGTTTAACAGGTACTTCATATTTGACAGGGTTATTTGACATTTTCATATTACTTCATATTTGACAGAATTGTATGTGCTTTGGTGACTTTTTACCAATGAGGACACTTTGTGATGTTTATCACAAGGAATTTGAATCTCATTTGCGTTCAATCCTGGACATATCTATGTGGTCGTGGTGCTGTTGTTGGGGGACATAAATTCCGTTTTCGGAAACTTTCTATCGAGGTGCCTGTCTTTCATATCGTACGTTTATTTTCACATCAGAGAGTTAGAGCTGTTATTTACAGTTCCTTTGTGTTTAAACAGAGCTTCGCCGAGCTACAATTCCCATTTTCTTTGACATGATCCAGTGCGAGTATGCCAGCAAAGGGAATTTTATATCGGTAAGTGTGAGTTAAAACGAGTTAGTTTGACGTTTTTTAGAGTTTGTGTTGAGTTTAGCTGTTCAATTTTCTAACACTTCTATGTCTTATACGACTCAGCCCCGGAAAGTGGCCAGATCGGGCCAGTAACCTCAAAATGAACTTGGTATATAAACTACTGTCCCATATTTACCTTGGAGAGTGGTAATGCAGTTATTGTGTGTAGTGAAGTTTAGCCTATCTCAGTTCACATGTTTCGGCTTTATACTGGGTTCTATCTCCTCAACAGTTTGAAAGTGAAATGATCAGCAAACTTGACGTGCTTGTCGAGGGTGGAAAAGGCGACACGCAATACAAGGAGCTGTTTTATGAAATGTAAGTTTCTCCTATTGTGTAGATGTTGTTTGCAGTCTCTTATTGCTCACACATGACTAGTAGGCCATTTCTGATTTACCCTGTGCCTCAAAACGAGACTTCGTACAAAGCCTTTCACCTTAAAATGAGTTTGGTTTGGGTGAAAATGAGTTTGATTTGGGTGAACATGAATCTGTAGGCGGAGCGCATGGCCCATTCAAAAGTGCCATATCTTCGTTTAGCTTATATACGAATCAATACAGACCAAGAACAGCAATGATGAATAATTGTAATGTAATATATCAACGAGACACGGTATTTCATCACATTTCCGAACGGGAATTGGAAACAGGACAATCGGCGGAGTATGTTTGACGATCTTCGAGGTGTTTGAAAATTTGATGAAACACTCTTAAAAATCATCGTTAAAATTTTTTTTCACCTTTGTTGTCTGTGCTTTCAAACTCTTTTTGGATTCCTCATGTTTCTATCACCTTTGACACAGTTCTAGAATTCCGGTATGCAATTTGATGCTTAACATTTTTTAAGACAGTTTCTCAATCATTTTGCCCCACTTTAGCTTGTCCGAGCTCTTCAACCCACTACCGCCACAGCAAAAAGAAGATGGCATCAGGTTTGTTGGCCTGGTTACCAAACTCATGGAGAGACTGCTAGACTACAGAACCGTCGTACTGGGAGATGACAACATTGACAATCGAATGAGTTGCACTGTTAATGTCTTGGTAAGCGGCTCAGACAGCTAAATCCGGCGTTAATTTCGGTTTTTCTGAACTAAAAACCTTCAGCTTCGGCTTAGTTTACGCAGCATACTTTGTTTTGTGATATTGTCACTTGATCCTTACCGTTTATAACTCCAAAATGTTGTTGTTAAATATGCGAAGGAACTTAAGCTCTGACCAGAAGGTCTTTAAGAGACTTGTCATTCCTGTTGACGACAATTGCAGGTTCAGAATATATTTGGCAGAGTCTATTGGTTCTCAGTTATAATGTTTCATAAGAACCTTTTTTAGGTTAGGCGTAGCTGGGTTCAAAGTCGTGACGTAAGGCTAAACATTTCTGGATGTTTTTGTTTTGTAGAGCCTCGTTTCATGATGAGAGTTTACAGTTCGGCTAAAATTTTTGCGGCGAGTTCTCTAGGATTGCCTCGCTCGAGCAAACGAGTTAGAAATTGTAGCTTTCGTGACTCGAAAGTTTCCTTAACCGAGTTTGTTCTCAGTAAACGCAAAGTTTCTCTTTAATTAAACCCTTCTTAACACTGAGAAGGTGATTTTAAGAGAAGTGCGTATATTGAAACGTTTATGTAGGCTTGTAATGTTTTTGAACATCAAAAGTTTTGTTGTCAGCGACGGCAAGGATATCGGCGACTAAATCGCATGTTGGAGTGGCCATCAGAGTTCTGATAAAAACTGATTGTTTAGTGCAAGACCGGTTTCGGAAGCAGAGTGGCTTTCCTTCGTCGGTTGCTTTTTGTTAAGTGCTCAAGTGGCTGTGAGCAGTTGTGACCAGGGTTCGCGAACGCGCAGCTTTTATACGCTGAGTGAGACTGGTTCTGGATAAACTGACCAATCAGAAGTTTAAATTTTGATCTGTTTTGTGGTATTGTCACTTGACCCTTACCGTTTATAACTCCAAAATATAGCAAATCTATAGCGTTAGACGTAAGTTTAGGATTGTAGGATTTTAGGTCGAAAAAGCTCGTCTGGTCTTCTCTGGTCAAAACTGCAAGCATTGGTTTCTTAACAGTTGAGTAACTTGCCATAGCGGTTACGGTAATAGGGAGACCCCTTATTGGTGGAGAATGATAAACGGAAAGAGAACGAAAAAAAATGTGAATCACGACATTTTATTGTTACTTTTTTCTTTCATCATTGTGAAAACGGAGTTAAACTCTTTCAGTTCCTGTAGGACCGAAATCTTTACGTTCTTTGCTGAGCATTCGGTCATACAGTCCTCTCTGTGAAATTGTGAGTTTCTCTCCTTGCTTAAAATTCAAATTAGACATTGATCACGAGGGCAGAGCTAGTTGAGCTTCAGACCTGTGACAGTGCTTAATATCCTTTACTTTGCCGAGATAAACCTTAAACGCAATTATCAACAGCTGGTTTATTTCTTTTCAATTGCAGAACTTCTACAAAGAGACATATAAGAAAGAGGAAATGTACGATCGGTGAGTTAAAATGCTGTTCTGTTGTCTCTAGTGCTGTCGTGAGTAGTTTGCTTATCATGTCTTGAATATAAAAGCCTAAAAGTTAGTTGCTGTTCCAAGATTTTCAAAAGGAATGTGTCGTTGTAAATTCAGATTTTTCCTCATTCGCCTGATATGATTGCTCTATTTCACATTTTAATCGGTATATCCTATCGTTATGTCTACCAGTTTTAATTTTATTACCATTGTCGATGCTTAAATAAGGAACAACGAGACGATCGCTTTATGAAGGGCATCATGAACTCCCAGGGCTTACAATTGTACCTTCGTTTTGTTCTCCAAGAAGGCTCAACGTATCAGTGATGTATGTACACAGGATTCACATGTTCCTTTAACTTTCTTCAGGTATGTGTACAAGTTGTGCGATCTTCACCTCAGTGTTGAGAACTACACTGAAGCCGCCTTCACGCTTCTCAGAAGAGCAGATGACCTCGAGGTAAGAATTAACCTGCGATCATGCGTCCTTTTTTTTTTTTCGTGGCGGGAAGGAACGCCTGATACAATTACTTGACTATTCGCCTGCCGCCCCCTAATTAAAATATCTGTCAGCGAGAATGTCGGCGACGCCATCAGATAATGAATCAATCGGAATTTTCGGAAGTCGCTTCGTGGGCGGGAATTACACAAGGCACGAACAGCGTGAATTTACATACAGTCTTTGTACAGTACGGCCGAGCAAAATATGGTTAATTTTACATACATACATACATACAACTTTATTTAAACTCAGATTTCGTTTCCTGTTTCGTTAGTAAATGAGTAAGTTTCAGGAGTAGAACGGGAAATGCTATCCTTGTGCGTCTAGTGTGTCAATTGGTAAAGGTACCGTTCCTCTTCGTAAGCCAACAAAAAGCAACGGTGGTTTTTGATGTGGCGTTAGCTGTACTGCCCATATGAAACAAAGCTTTTGGAATTAACTGATATATAACGCTCTTGTCGAATTCCGTCGGTTGCACGGCCAAACCATGTCTCCCATGGCATACGATTTTATGAAAGCATTATATTTGTTCATCTTTGAGAGTTTTGTGAACAAAACTCTCAAGAGAAGCATTTAAAGCTGACAAAAACTCGCGCTCTTCGCTCGCCTCGTCAGACGCCATCAGCTCGCGCCATTTCTTTCACCGGAAACCACACTGCCACACAGGTAACCAATCATGGCTTAGTTCTAATTACCTTTTTGTTTCTTGACCAATCAGAGAAAAGTCCAGATTCTGGACTAGCAACAGACAAATAGTCAAGTAATTGTATCAGGCGTACCTTCCCGCCGCGACAAAAAATATAAGGGATGCCTGATCGCAGGTTAGGTAAGAATGAATTGACTAAAATTCACATAGCTCCGACCAAGAGGCTGAAGCCTAATTGCTTCTTCGTATACCATACCACGATACTCTCTGGACAAGATGAAGGAAATGAAACCTGCGATCTGAGAGTTTTTTTTAGTATATTATACGCTTTCTCAGGCTATATTCTATTTCCGTCGTGATCCTCTCTCTGTCACACAACTTGACAACCCGTGACAAGCATGCGAGACCCGGCTTTCAAATGAGTAGGGCTTTCACCTAAACGTTAAAATATGTGAAAGATCTGTTTCGTTTTAATGCGCGACTGCGAACATAATCTAACGTACACGAATATTATAGTTATTTTACTTGCTTTGTTTTCTTGTTGGTTCCAGTGGACTGATGATCCAGTTTTTTCGAGCCAAGGGAAGTACCGTGCGACAACTCAGCGACAGCTGAAAGAATTGCTCTACAACGACATTATTGACTACTTTGACAAAGGAAAGGTAAAGAAACTATGGGCTTTTATTCCGATCAATATTTTTGTACGATAACCATTTCAGCATAGGCTTTTCGTCGACCTCGTTCCCAGGGCCTCTCGCTCCGGGAGGGCGGGAAGATGAGAGACCCTGGGAACGACGTTAGGCGTTCATATCATAACAAACAGGAAAACAGAGGGCATGTGTCGGAATGCTTGAAACTTTAATTCTCCCCTCTCCCCACCTACATACTGCCCCACCCCTGTCATGTAATCTCACCTGCCTAGCAGCAAAACCAAGTACAATCATTCCTCAATAGTGTCTTGTTAAACCATGTTGCGTGTTGTATCCACAGTGCTGGGAGTACGCCATTAAACTGTGCAAAGGTCTTGCCGTGCAGTATGAGGAGCAGACATTTGATTTCATTCAGCTCAGTCTGATTTTGGTAAGATTCACGTACATGCACTACCCTTAGTACTCGATCAAGAGAACATAATACTCTGAAATACGTGTTGGGTTGCCAGTGAGTTCATACATGCAAGTGACCCAGAAACCTCGTAATACATACTCTCGCTAATCAGACTAAAGATTGAAATACAACGTTTGTCCTTACAATTGCGTCCCGAGTCTCGTTGAGTTGAGATTTTCGGTTTGATAACCCTCGTTCAATATCTCATTAACAGCTCAATAGCAAATTCTGGCAACGACCAGTCCTGGATTTCCGTTGCGCTGTTTTCCCTACCCTCCCCTTCACGTATTAAAAAGTTCACCCCCTACTTATCTGTTTACCAGATAGCCTCGTTCTCAATGCATTCCTTCATCCTCCACCTCAGAGGATGACTAAGAAGTGGACAATCAATCATTTACCTTTGTGTTATTGTGATGTACACAGATCAAACAAGCCAAATTTTATGACAACATCATCAAGGTTGTCCGCGGAGATCCTGAGTACTTCAAGGTTGCTTTTTATGGACTTGGCTTCCCGACATTCCTCAGGGTAAGTGTGGTACAATACAACGCTGAATTCTCAAGAACCTGTCGGGCTACGATTTACATAGGAATCTATTTTGGCTTAGAGTTTTAAACTGTTTGTTATTTTATAGAATTCAACATAGTTAAGTTTTGTTTCATTGATGTTTCATAGGTATAAAAGTACTGGGAGGAATAAAACAGCTTATAATAGTTTTCTGCATCGTTCCGTGTTTAATTTCGTGAAGTGTGCACTTGTGGTTGAAACTGTTCCAAGAGCAGTGTAATTTTTTTGGCTGCAAAGTATTTTTCATCAGTAAAACGTTGTAACACTTATCAATCTTCTTTCCTCAGAATAAAGTTTTTGTCTATCGTGGCAAGGAGTACGAGAAAATTGGCGAATTTGTCGTTCGTCTTCAAAGTCAATACCCCAGTGCGCAGGTATGGAGATCAGTTAACAAATTACTGCTTTTTACGAGATAGAGTGTCCAAACTAAACACAACAGTAGTAAAAGTCATCGGCGTCACTTGAACTTTTTTCTCTGCTCTTATATCTTGTTACTAAATCAGGAATTCAAGAGTTAAGGGCAGTTCGACTGATTGATTGATTGATTGATTGATTGATTGATTGATTGATTGATTGATTGATTGATTGATTGAGTGGTTGGTTGGTTGGTTGGTTGATTGATTGATTGATTGATTGGTTGACTGACTGACTGACTGACTGATTGATTGATTGATTGATTGATTGATTGATTGACTGATTGACTGACTGACTGATTGATTGATTGATTGATTGATTGATTGATTGATTGATTGACCGAATGATTGCTTGATTGATTGACCGACCGATTGATTGCTTGATTGATTGATTGTTGTCGTTAATTAGTACCTTTTTGTATTTTGGCAGCTTCTCAAGATGAAGGACGTCATTACCAATGACATCAAGCATTCTAAACAACAGTGTATCCTTGCATTCAAACTGAAGACTGTCAAATTAGTTTAAAATTAGTCTCTGTTTTCTCATACATTAACAATGACTATCAGGCAGACAAATATTAGTCCAACTGTTTAGAAAATATGATACACAAGTACCACATGTAGTGCAACAAACCAGTGAATATCGAGAAGCCTGGGTTCGTCGGCCCAGTTTTCTCGAAGCTCCCGGTAATTACCGGGCCCGTTAAGCTGTTTTGTTTTCCATTCCAGATGGGAGTTTCAAAAGTTTTGAAAATT
>JAHPZR010052756.1:0-13710 GCA_019787425.1 Platygyra sinensis
AAGAATCGCAACTTGAATACAAGGTTTACTTCGGGAAAGGAATACAGAATTGTAAGTAAAATTCTAAACAGATTTCCAGTTTAGTTTTGTTCAAGGAACATTGCGGCAACAGAGCCCGAAAATAGTTGTATTTTCATTTTCTTCTAGTTTGACTATATACGTATATATATATACACGCTTCCATAAAGCAGAGTACAGAAATAAATCCTCAGATTTCCTAAGCTATTTTGGTCTAAGACAAGTTCAATGCACTTACTTTCATTGACGTCATCAGGTCCATCAGGATCAAAATACAATTTTGTTACTCAGAGGAAAATAATCTGCTACCGTAGTTTAATATAAACGATACAAACTTGACATCGCTTATGACGTACGGATCCAAATTTTGCAACTTGCAAACCCTGCTTGTCAGCCGCGCGGAAGTCATCCGGTATTGCGTAAATTCCATTGGTTGAGGCTGGATTCTTCTGGATTAAAATAACGAATATTCTGTTAAATTTGCAAGAGACTGGAGCAAGCTGCATCGTGAGAACTGTTTGTGTATTATGAACACCGCTGCAGTTAACTCACAGCTATGAAAAAAAGATGGACTTCCGAAATACGATTTAGAACAATGCTTCGTCGCGTAAAGCTAAGTCACCAGCACGCCTCATTTAGTGTCACGCGTGTTAGATCACGAGCAAAAGAAAGAAAATTCACGCGCGACCGATTATACGTGATGCCTCTACAAAGGGCTTGTAGGGAGGATTGCGCTTCAAAATGAACTTGCATTTTCTAATTGTCAGGTCAGTTTCAATTGCCCAAGGAAAGAGATTTCTCTGAACCGTTCTAAAGCGTCAAGGTTTTCAAGTTAATTACTTATCAAGTTCAAACAAAACCCAAGCATAGTTGATTTCTCCGATCGCTTTTTTTCACAGAATCCTTTTTAAAACCGCTAATAACCTTGTACCCGAATACCTGTCTGATAAATTCACCAGCGTAAATACCATCCACAGACATAATCTTCTGGGCGCCCAACCATGATAACCTCTTCATTCCGCGGCCGAACGCTGAGGCCCTCAAGAAGAGTTTTCGTTAAAGGGGCGCAGTAACAGGGAACAGTCTGTCAGTGGAGGCTAAGCGGGCCACTACTTTGAATAGTTTTTTACGCTGCTATTGTAAGTAAGTAATATCTTATCTTAAGATTTTTGTTTTAAGAAAAAATCTCAAGTTAAGTTAAAATAATTAAAATAAGTTAATAATAAGTTAAGTTAAAATAGTTAAAATAGTTCGTAAAATTTACTCTTAGTTTTTAAGTATTAGGTTTTATATTTAAGGTTAATGTGCACGGCTCTTAAGAAGACCACTTTTTAGTGAAATGATCCCGTGGATAAATAAAGTTTCTATTCTATTCTATTCTATTCTATTCGAGTTAAAACGCGGTATTCTCATTGCCGTTGCTAAAACATTGCAAACGCTAAAGTCTATACAACTATAAGCTCAGACCATTTTTAACGGCAACATTTATTTGTAGAAATTATAGTCACTGATAATTGCTGCAACACCACTCCTCTAAAACCCTCCGAGAAAATTGATTTCCCTGAAAAAAAAAGCATGTTACAGGAAGATAACTAAGCTGAGGGATTGAATTTGAAATATTTGCAGCATTGCATTTTACCAACAAAGAAGGAAAATTCAGCCTTAACCGTGCTGAGTAGCCCAAGATAGCACTTGATTCTGAAACAGATAGACTTGATTTGTTGTAGCAGATTGAAATGCAGATAACTGCTGGACCGAGAGTTATTATCGATCCGGCATCTACCGCATCACGACTGCGCATTAATGAGGTAAGTGTATATTAACCATAATAACAAAGATTCACCCTCACTTACTCAGCCGGTATAAGTGTCGAAGAAACTCTAGAACAAAATCACAGCAAAACGTCCAGTATAGAGGTCCAGCCTTTCAGAGGGTTTTGTTGCCAGCCATTAATCTCGGATTTACACTCGACTTTCGCCTCGCCTTAGAAGCAAAATTATCACCTGGAACGGGAAACGCGGGACGCGGAATGCGGGACGCGTGACCCGGGACACGGGACGTGGACTCTATATATGACTCAGCCAGGGAATCTTGTATTTTGAAAGATAGGGCAGCGGCTTATCTATGCCAGGACTTCAATTAGATAAAAGCACTTAATGACTAGTTCCAGCAAAAGATTTGAATGAGTAAGTGAAAAAAAACAAACGAATCCTGTCTGAGTTAGCCTTGGCCAGGTGTCGAAAAGATAAAACCGATGGCGTTCAATATTTCCGCTGAAATATGGATTGTTTAAATTACTTTCATTTTTCATCTTCTGTCTCAGATTACCGAGTTATTTTTAAGCCCAGACTGTTTAGAAAGCTATTTTAGAAAGAACTTTTTTAGAACAAACTCACGCGGTTAAGCGCTATTTTGGTTAGTGTCTATATCAGATAAGTACACATGAAGCAGATTAAAAAAACGCACTATTTTGTCTTTTCAACGGGAATTTTAAAACTTTATCATACTAAAATAAACGTGTTCCATTTTTTTCAAAACCATATTGCCCCCTTGTCTTTTGGAATATCTCCGTGTTAAAATAGCGGTAATTGGAATTCAAAATTCGTACAGCTTAAAAGCTAGACAACTTAAGCTGTAAACTTTCATCGAACACGAAACTTTGACGTCATTTGTACCTAAATTGGTTTTACAACCGCTACAGAACACGTTTTCCGACCGGAAGACAAGCTAAAAATAATCCTCTGACGTCATCCGTAACGCGGGTCTTCATTGCGGCTTGTCAAACAAAGCACTAGAATTAATCGTAAAAACGTTGTAAACACACTTAACGATGACCAGTTTGAAAATGAACGATTTGGAAGCTTGTTTACACCGTCGAAGTGACAAATTTGGAGCATTTTCGGACAGAAATGAACTTGTAATGTCAAATCTTAATGTTTAAAAAAAATGGCAATGATATCGATTTATCATTTTGGGCACTAAGCTCGCCACATTATAAACTATATTCTGCTTTAAAATAACTTGAAAGGATTTTGCTATTTGACATGTCTGGTAGCCTGGGTATAGCGACGTTAATAACCCGGGGTAAAATTAAAGAAAGTAGAAAAAAAGATTTTTTTATATTGTAACTTGAAAATTTGCTAGGGAAAAATTTTTCAGTTTGACCAACATATAGTTCGCAAGGATGAAATACGCGTTGCAAATCTCTTTACAAAATAAGCGGTAAATATTCATCAGCCGAAAGCATCATAATGTTGTCGTTTCCATTCTGGTCACTTTAACACTACACAGTCAAATTATCGACGTTACGGAGAAATTTTGTGTTCGCCTTCATCAGAACTGTCAGCCGCAAAATATTAAGACTAGATGTTATAGTGTTGCTTTTAGGCGCCGCGTAACAGCTATCACATTCGATGGCTTTAAATTGCGGGAATTCATTGCTCGCTGAACAGTTTTCGAATCTCAAGCCGCTACTTGTTTATACTTCGCGCAGTGAAATCTCCTGAAAGGGGATTTTTCCATTGGTTTTCACACCAAAATAATCGCGCAGTTAATTGTTTTCTGCGGCCTAAGAAAAAATTGACTGGCAACCAGCTCTGTGCATTGTTTTTGTGTGACGGCGGACACCTGTCTTGGATGAGCGGCGCTGATTGGTTCGCAACCACAATATTCCATAATTGCATGCAAACTTTTCATTTTGAATTCAAGCAATATGGCGGCTCGGATAGACGCGTAGCAAACACTGCGTAGAAATAACATGGCTGTACGTCAAGAAGACGCGAGAAAGAAGCCATCTTCGCCGAACGGAAGGGCTTTTTCTTCGGCGACCAAGTCGGGTGACGAAGAAATCGTGGAACAGCTGCGACGCTTCAGTAGCGTTTCACAGGAAGACTTCGAGAAAATGAGACTTGCCGAAAAAGAGGATGAATTTTTTGCGATCAGGAAAGCAACCGATATTACAGAGCCCGATACTAAAGGCGACCCGTGCCCACCTCTGCCTATAAAGATCATTCAAGGTTCTTTCAGGCACGTGTTAGGCGTTCGCGAGGCGTGCTCGAAAAACGGAACGTTTTTGCAACGCACGATTGAGTTGCGGCGTAAGCCGGGTGAGACTCTTGGATTTTATATTCGCCAAGGCGATGGATGGGAGCGTGAGCAGGGAATTTTTGTGTCTCGTGTTGTTTTAGGAACAGACGTGGATGTTTTTGAACTTTTGCGTGTCGGTGATGAGATTATTAGAGTGAACAAAGTGGACGTACGGACTATGACCATTCAAGATGTTAGCGCCTTAATGCAGATGACCAGGAGACTTATTCTCACTGTGAAAGTCCTAACGCCGGTCACAGCGATGGCCGCCAAGCGACTAGCTATGAATAAAGACAATAATATCCAGGGTTTGAAATCTCTAAGTCCGAGAACTTCTAGGCCGTCGAGATCCGAAGCGTCCGTGGACTCGGCTTCAAATTCAAGTCGGCAATCCCCCGACCGTCGCGTCAGTAGCGACAGACGTCTAAGTAACACATCCAGTCTCAGCCATCAAGCAAACTACAAGGTAGCAAATCTAGTCATAGGAAAAAACCGCGATGCGATGAACACGGGAAATCCTCAATCTTTGACGCCCTCAGGCTCCAGCTACAGAGGATCGCGTAGAAGCTCCAAATCGCCAGTAGCTGGTCGCAGAGCGCTCTCTCCCATACGGGAAACGTCAGCAGATATATTTAACAATGACGCCGACGATCGTGTATCAGGTCATGACCGGGAGCGAACTAACAGGGCAGCCAGCGTTGTGAGCTGGTCCGACCAGTTCTACAGCGAATCGGGAGCGAGCAGCCCGGTGAAACACAAGCCTACCGATAGGAGGCGATCTGAAGCGCAGAGTTCCAGGCCGAAGTGATTTGCACAGTGGAAAACAAGATTGAAACACGAAAGAAACGAAACAAAAATAATGCCTTCAAAGTTTGTATCGAGATTACGGCTCGGAGCATGGGTCAAACTTGGAATTAAAGATCAAGGTGGTTGAATTTGATCGCAGGAGAGAGAAGTTTATTAAAAAATCATAGCAAAGAACTGAGTGTTTGGCGAGCGAGCGTTCCAGCTCGCTTTTAGTACTGGTTAGCTCGTGCAAGCTGGCAAATTGACCGGATTTGTTTTCAGGGATTATCGGAATGCAAGATGTGGAAACAAGGATGTTTTTATTACGGAAAGGAAGTACGTGTTAAACAATTTCTCAGGATTAATATTGGAAATACTTTTCTTCATAGGTATATTGTATCAAACAAACCGCACTGCGAAAAAAACGGACATTTGCTAAAGATAGTCAAATCTTGTCGGGTGTGAACGTATCTACCTGATAGCACTCTTAAATGCAACTCAATCACGGATAGCAGCGAGACGTTTATTCCACTTTGCAACGACAAAACAATTTCCTTAAGCTTCTTATACAATTTTGAGCGACGCATAAAATGTAGGCTTGCAAAAGCACTGCGAGGAAATAATCTACGGCTGAAGCGACAATTGCAAGGCTTCGATGATTCCATTTTTTCTGTAAACATTTCATAAGACAACCTTAGAAGCGAATTTCGAGAGGTCATACGAAACTGAAATGATAATAATATTAAAAAAAAAACACCGTGGTCGACCGAAGAAAATTTTGAGGTCCAGTAAAATTTTTCAAAAAAAAAAAATGAAAATGTTCATAAATTTGAACTTGATACAAAATGAGAAATCTTCCGACTGCACAAGCGATATGTTAAGATATTTTTTTCGATTCAATGCAATTCTGCAATTTATTGCGCGACTACATTTATTCATGGTAAACACGAGAACCCTCTAAACATAAGAAATATTACTTCAAATGTTTATTTAGGAGCTATTATTTTTCCTTGTCTCAATATGTTAATCTGGCATGTAAGGTCAATCGCTACAGACGAGAGCGGAAAAAAAAAAATCGCTGACAGAAAATTTGGGGCATCGTTTGAGTGCCTATTTTAAGCGACCTCTTAATGATCTTGGGGAAACGATTGGCGTCACTGTCGATGCGAAATTTTTATTCAAGATGCTAAACAAAGCATTGTTTGAAAGGAAGTTAGTCGGGCACTAAAGATAGCTTTGCTTGCAGTTAAAACAAAACAAACCGCGCACGAAAATACCGTCAATTGAATCACAAGCAAACAGCCACCATTTTAATCATAACTAGAGGAAGTGTTTTAACTTATTTTTCTTGTAGTCGACTTTCAAGAAATAACCGAGGTGTAGATCCAAGAAGATTCGAAAAATAAATTATAAATAATTAAAAACGACGAAACTTGTTTCGCTGATTTTATGTTACATCTATTTTCGTTCCCTTTCGTGGCTTTAAACGCAAACCCGAGCCGTGTCTCTTCCATTAAAGCGGTAATTTGAGAAAAAGTAGGCAATAAAAGACCGTATCTACTGGACACAAGAGGATAAAAAATATTGCCTAAACTTTACCACTGTTTTATTAGCTACGACTGTTAGCACCTGCTGTCTAGAAACCGCAGATTATATTTACTGTTCAACCAATAACACTCGAAAATACAACGCGGGCCGTTCTGTTGACTGAAATACTTCTCCTGAGATAATAGTTTGGGAGTTTCAAACAAAACTGCTAGACTTATCGTAGCATCTCCAAAAAATGGTAACCTATTTTCTTGACCTAAAGATAATGCGAGAACATTCTATAGATGTTTCATCTTCAGCGATATCGCTGATTCATATCTGAACGCGCTAATTTGCTTTCAGACGAAAAACCCACTTCTACATTTGTACAACCTTACATGGTGACAACAATTTTGCTCATTCGCCGAGAGGTGCTCAGTCACATCGCTTGGGCATTTAATCACAGGCAATAAACCCGCGCGGTCTGCCGATTTAAGGGTTAAAAGCGAAAGGTCAGAACAGTTTTAAGATTCATTATCAACTAAAGATTCAACGGCGAGGGCGCAACACCAAGCAATTCCATCAATATTTTTTGAAACAATGTTGTAGTTTCAAAACTCTTCCAGCGCAGCTTGTTACACAATATCGCGATAAAAACCAGCTCGTGCAACTTGCCGAGAATGTCAGTTTAAAGTTGTAATCATGGAAAGCCCCCCGTCAAAAATCGGTGCTGCCAATCTCGCCGTGTTACATCGCCCTCAGTTTTAAATCACGTCCCTAGCGTGACTTTTCTCTCGCTGTTTATAAACCCTTGCACAATTTTCATTGGTTGGCTAACTGCTCATCAGGTGCAAGCGTGACACGTGACTCAGTAAACGCTCTCTAGCGTGACTATTGCTCGCGGTGTTAAAAACACTTACACAATTTTCATTGGTCGTCTATTGTTTTTCAGGTGCAAGCGTGACACGTGACTTAGTAAACGCTCAGTAGCGTGAATATTGCTCACGGTGTTTATAAACACTTGCACAATTTTCATTGGTTGTCTATTGCTCATCAGGTGCAAGCCTGACGCGTGACTCAGTAAACGCTCTCTAGCGTGACTACTGCTCAGTGTTTATAATTTTTTCACCGGTTGGCAAAATGTTCATCAGGTACAGGCGTGCGCCACTTTCTTTCTTCTCACAGTCTGATTCATTCCGAAAAAGATTCAATTTCCTGTCACTTTTTAATTTAATGAAAATCACAATCAAATGACTCCCCTTGGTTCAATAAAATTTCAACAAGCTGTCAAACTTTCTCTTGTTAGTGTTTCCCTCTTACTAAGCTTCTTGAATTACTGTTCTTATTTCATTTTCGAAGACCTAACTGCGTTTCCTACTTAATGTTTCAAATAATTAGTTTTCTTGTAGCATAAAAGTCTTTTCTGCACCTTTTCGCAGTTCAAAACTGTCCAGTTTTAAATTGAACAAGACAGAAGTCTTTCATTTTTTTATAGTCTGGATCTTATAAAAACACTAGTGGAAATTTTCTTTCACTGGTTACTGAACTGAGACTTGGCTCGACGAAACAAACAAAATTAGGAGCAGAGAAAAAGGCTAATAAACTGAGTCCACTACACAGCATGCATGATTGCTTTTCACATAAACTCGATTAATTAAACTATTTCTTTTATATCCGGCATTAAATATAATTGTAATTTTGCTTTTGCTTCTTTACTCTATAATTAACGTTCATTTGTCGAGTAAGGCCCCGTCCACACTATGCCGGAGAAATCTAAAAGCGCAGTTTTATTTCTGCGGTTAGGTCTACCGTTTACAGATTCCTACGGTTAGGCTTACCCGTCCACACTAATCCCTCACAAAAACGAAGCTTTATTTCTACGGTTAGGCCTACCGTCCACACCAATCCGTCACGAAAACGGAGCCTTTCGAAAACGCTCTTCAAACAGGAGGAATTTGAAAACGCCGGCTTATTTATTTTTGCGTGGTCGGAAAACTTTTTGGAAACAGCGTTTCAAAAACGATGACGTCACGATAATCACGTGATTTCCCTGACCGACCTTTCCTCGAAACAAATCCAAAATGACCAGTGTTTCTTGGTTTTTACGTTCCTCCGGCGTAGTGTGAACGGAAAACAGTTGATGCGTTTTCAAAGTGAAACCCGGACGGAAAAGAACCTTAAAAAAAATTTATTTCGCTTTTGCTTTTTCACTCGTTGATTAACGTTCATTCGTCGAGTTAGTGACTTGCAAAATAAATAACTGATTTTAAAAGACCTGGGAAGGGAGTCTAAATGGAGATAAAATACAGGGTTCGTTGAATTAGCTGTGCTGGGCAAGAGATAGATAAGAAATTAACTAACAAATTAGTAAATCATTTTGCAATTTTCCAACTCAATTTCGATTTATTTTTGTTGATTTCTTGTACAATGATAACACTCAGATGTCACGTCATTTAATCACTGCAGTTAATTGAATTCTATTTTTCAGTCTAAGGCATTAAGGGTTTTGTGTCTGTTTTCATCTAACCCAATATAAAGGAATATTTTCTTGTGGTGCTGTATGTCTCGAGTCTTTCAGTTTAGGACAAAAATATTTACTACCAAACGAGTCTCACCATAATATCTTAGCTACAATAAACCTCACAGCTGACATTAATACCCGCAATTCCATCCAGACGTTAAAAGCTTAATTACTTCGGCAATTATACATTATCGAATAGGAAATTGCGTTAATCACACTACCAACGGGTCATCAAATCACATCCGTGAAGACAAAACTAATTGGGCCACCACAGTGAGCTGTTCGAAAATATATTATTACTTAAATGGTGTTCCGAATTGGCAGCTAGAGTTATAACTTGATTATATCCCTACTTAGATCGTACTAGGAGCCCACATCAGTATAATTACAAGAGAGTGTCGAGAGTGGATCTAAACTATACAATGAGCGACGAGCGGATGGTGAAATAGTTTATGACGGATACATGACAGCCCAAATAGTGTTCCCGTTTGATTGGTCGAGAACTCAAAACCAAGTTTTAACCTGCAATTGCAAGTCTGTGGAATAGATAATTGTTCAAATTTGGTGCTGATATATTAAGGATCACGGAATACGTGTCTTGATTTCTATGGCGAACAGGAGATCTATTTAACACGGAAATGCCGTGGTTCATAATTTTCATTATATCGCTTGCTTGGCGTCTGGTGGCAGCAGGTTTGTAACGGGTTTATTGTTTCAGAATAAGAAATGAAATGATTGAGCAAACCTTCGCGATTCCCAGTCGGGATTTGAACTCTGCCCAGGATCAGGTGTTGAATTCTTAGGCAAGACACTTCACTCTCACAGTGCCCCTCTCTCTCTCCACTCAGGTGTATAAATGGGAATTTAATACTGGGGTTAACCCTAGAATGAACAAGCATCCCATCCAGGGGGGGGGGGGGGGTAGAAATACTCCTAGTCACTTCATGCTACAGAAACCGAGATAAGCTCCAGCCTAATGAGCCTTTTGGCTTGTATGCAGACTTTTTTCACCAGAATCAGTGTTGAGTTCTTGGGTAAGAAACTTTTCTCACATAGTGTCTTTCTCCAATGGCATAGTTTCCCGTCCTGAGGAGCGGGGACCACATTCTTAGTCACTTTGTTATGGGGGATCGGAGTTACGCGGTTCGATCTGATGAGGCATCCACTCTTAGACTCAAATGTCTTTTCCTCCACGACTTACAAGGCGAGATTATTAATTGCACAGACCAATGTCGACACAGAAATAACAGTGTCAATACGGGTGACACGAGAAAACCATGTGAATTTCTGGGCACCCTGAAAGAGGCGGAAAACTGATGAACCTAGATATGTCAATCAGCTCATACCAACGGCCACTGAAGCAATATTGAGAACACATCAACACAAAGTTCTTAGCCCATCCAAAATATAGATTATAACGAATTGGCATAAAATGAAAACAAAAGTTTCAGGAAGTGACCTATCAACTTATCAAGTAAACAACAGCACTTCATTTCATCACTAAATAGACTTTTCATTAGAAAATAATAATAATAAAAACAAGTGACGCCACGTGAAAGATCACCAGTTTCTATTCGTCTTCTAGACGGACAACTTTTTGCTTGTTCGAGTTAAGAAAACAATCTTATCTGTGGTTAAACAACTCAGAACTTGAAGGCAACACAGTCTAACCACGACAAATTATTTAAAGCTGTTTAACTTCACTGTACTGAGAGACCATTTCTTTTAAAGAATTACCAAAAACATCTTTAACATTGTGGAAACGGTTTTCGGAGTTTTGATACAAAGATCGATATTTTTCGTTTAATAAACGCGATTGATTTTAATTCACAGAACTCCTGGTTGTACACGCCAGTTCTGAAAGCAAAGAGTACTGGGTACCAAGGGAACACGTGACAATTGGTGTTCAGGACACCGACACGATAAAGTACCTGGTGGATCAACTGTGCACGATTTTTCACCGCTCTCGAAAAATGGCCCTTCATAAGGAAAATTACCCGTGTAGAAGCCGATCAAATTCTCTCATGTTATTCAATCCAGCGACCAAAGCAGAATACAGATTCATTAATTCTACGCTGAAACAGAACAAAATCAAGAATGGGACGCGCCTATACTTATATTACTCTTAATGCATCCGAGTCACTTGCTGGGATATTTGGTATAAGCTCCTTGATGCACTGGATAACCTTTACGTAGATCGTCACGCAACGGTCTTTCTAAGTGTTGCATGACGCGTGACGTTTCGAAGCATGACCGTGAAGGGACTGAACACCATTTGCGTTTAGATCACGCCTTCCAAAGAAGTTACGAATAGCGTGATTAGATGAACAAAGTAAAAGAAAATTGTACATACTTGAAAAGCAAAGAATTTTAGAAATCGTTCTGCTAGAGCAGTTCTCATTTTGACCGTTCAAAAAGCGTCATCAATAGGCTAGTTTCGAATTGTGCAGAAACAAAAGAACAGAGTCGAGGTTCAGGGGAATAATTAGCATTTTGTATTGTTCATAACAAAGGAAAATGCAAATTATTCCCCTGAACCTCGACTCTGTTCTTTTGTTTCTGCACAATTCGAAACTAGCCTATTGTAAAGTGGCGTCACATGTGACCGGGTTTTGTTATCATAGCAGCTGTTGCTTTATAGGGTATCGAGGTAGCGCATGTCCATCAGGCGGTCGCCGGTATTACGGGCTCACATCCTGGAGGGACTCCCATATGAAAGGTTCCGGGATGCTCGTGGTCTCACTTATGGTTGTAAATCAGGGATTCTGATCTCACTTAGATTGTTCATCACCAAACGCTACTATTTTTAACTGTCAGAGTATCTTAGGGTGCACTCAAGACGATTCCCGTCACTCACGAGTCCATATGTATGTATGTGTGTACGTTTTCATGTATATAGTTCGGTTTACTAGCGCTAGCTCCTTTCCTGAACAGAAGTCAAAGCTCGAGCCATGCCAAGATTAGCCCCCTAAAGGGTCCAGCCCCCGGCCCCCGTGTTCAAATCAGAGAACACTGTGAACTACTCTGCAAAATAAACCAGCGGTTGCTAATAAAGAAAGTGCAATAAAGAAAACGCCCTTCGCATTGCGCGCCATAATGTTTCTGCGATCCCGCTCAAGTACGTATGCTACAATTAAACCCAACCAAACAATATTGATTCATTCGCGTCGACTTCATGATAAGTTCTAAGTCCCTGAAAACGGGGTAAGACTGCAGCACTTCAAAACAAGCTTCGCTCAACTGTGACAAAGATCACGGTTTCCTTTATAAGATGAAGTTTATTAGATAAGAAAATTAACATTTTTGTTATAAATTATTTGGTTCAAAACAATTTAACAGACACTGAGCTACATACATTTAAAAGAAAAAAATATGGTACATGCTGTATCAGCGAAGTAAAGCGTGAAGCCAAACGCTCAAGATTAAGACACTGAAAAATCCGCAATTTCCCTAAAGGAATCTCTCGTTTTGCTCTGGTTTTAAGCCGAGTTAACCACGCAACTAAAGAAACTGTCAGTGCGAATAGCTAATCTTAGCAGGTAAAAACGAACTTCAACAACTTGTCAACGTAACTGCTTTTGAGCAAGTCTTGATTTCGATAAGCTTTCCATTTATGTTCTTCACCACCAAAGCTTTCGAATCTTTCGAGTCAGTGTGACGTGGCGTTCGGTTGCTAAGCAACTTATCTGGCGGAAACCGTGCGGTAACCAAAGTCAAGAAGACTGGAGTCGAACCCAAAAGAGGAGCATTCTCACCGAGTAATTACGGCGGGCAGTGTTGAAGATCCCTGGCATCACTGCTGGAAGAAGTTCAATTATAAATCCATAGCGAACGACTCCAATGAAACGCAAAGTACAAAGAAGGCCTCCTACAGGCCTTCCGAGACCCCCATATGACGTTCTCATTGGTGACGCTTACAACCGCTGGCAACAATGAAACAGACCATGCGCTGAGTGAAACTGAAGTATTTACATTGACTGTTGAATGGGAAGCACACTATTAATGGATCCTCGTTAATTCTTCAACAACTTTCACCAGATCTTCGACTGTACACTCTTTCTTCATACCACTACCATCATCAATCTATCAGCGAGAATAACACCAAGAAGCATCAAAACGCGTGCACTGATTGGGCGAAAACCATACTTATAAAACAAAAATTTCAAACCGCGCCGAGCTTTTTCATTGAGTAGATGTTTTCAAACAACTCAAACACTTACTTCAAATCTAGAAATATTGCTTATCGACTTTGTTATAGAAGAAAGCCGAGGTAAAAGTTCGAGGACCGTCTTCCTAGCCAGGTATAAAGACACAGCCAGCTCCCGGTTGGCGTCATAGCTCAGTTGGTAGAGCACTGCACCAGTATCGCAGAGGTCACGAGTTCTAATCCCTGTCAAGGCTGATTTTGTTTTCAGGATTTATTTCGCGTCTGCCTAAAGTTGCTCACATATCTGAGATGATCTCTTGCGTCTTAAAATTCATTTGATAGTTTTGACTAAACATTCAGCCGCAAGTTCAGTTGCATTATTTAAATGAAATCATTTAACAAGTTACAGTCTGTTGGCGCCGAAGTTAACATGATGATGAGTGCTTGCAAAGAATTCGCACATAAGCATATATAGCACATATGACCCGTCATGTCACTAAAGTTCTACTGGACAAGACAAATACTTTTTCTGCTTTGGAT
Organism: Platygyra sinensis; assembly: GCA_019787425.1. Classification (NCBI taxonomy): domain Eukaryota; kingdom Metazoa; phylum Cnidaria; class Anthozoa; order Scleractinia; family Merulinidae; genus Platygyra; species Platygyra sinensis. Next base: position 13,626 of record JAHPZR010052756.1, read on the forward strand.
AATAATTTCAATTTTACTGTAATTTTACCATAGAACAAATATCTCAATAAAACAACACAAAGCAAGACTTACTTGTAGTCCCACG
>JAHPZR010052757.1:0-10000 GCA_019787425.1 Platygyra sinensis
AACCCTCAAACCACGAAAGTCAACACAAATCTCGCGGCTGCATTTAATTTATCAACTCCTATTTTGCAATCAGCTGAGAAGCTTCTCGTTTAGTATTATTTACACTTCGGGCCTGATTACATGAGCCGGGCTAGCCCGGTTAGCACGGGCTGGTGTCAGTTTGCTGGGATCTCGGCACGTTTGTTAGAGGCAACAAAAAATCAACTCCGCTATTACATGACAACCAGCCCGGTTAGCCGAGATCCCGGTATCGCGGTGCCGGGATCCCTGCTAACAGGGCTGAGATTTTTCCATGTAATCGCGTTTGCCAGGCCAGCCCTGGTTATTAAGCCAATGAGAGTACAAAATCAAGCTCGTTCCGGTTTCCCAACGGTTTCATCGCATCAGCCATCAACCGATCAAACCGGGTAGGCTCGCCTCATGTGATACCGGCCTGAAAGTCATCTCGGCACACCGAAGCAGACCGGCTAACCGGGCCAGCCCGGCTCATGTAATCAGGCCCTTATTTGAACGCAATCTCGAAAATACCAGATAGCTTGAGATAGGAATTTGAGTTTCAGATTACAAATCAGAAATGCTGATATCTGTAACCAAAACAAGATCAGTAAAACTTCCAGTGTGTCATCTAGTCAATACGTGTCCCAATAAAAAAAATACCTTTCCGGTCAATACGTGTCCTAAAGACCTTTTCATTATGTTTTAAATACTAGTTTACCCAATCGGGTACAAACTGTTGCCGAAGGGAAGAGGGATGTAAGTAGTGTCTGAATGCAGGGAAGGGTTTGTTCCAGTACAGAACCCAGGGTTCTCGGTAACAGTAAAAAACTGGTTTATTTAACTTCTCGGATAACAACACTCGCCTGCATGCAGCACTGAGCCTCGTTACATTAAGATTTCTGTAATTCTCTTACCGAGGAATCTCGAGCTCTTATACAAGTACACCTGAGTTTCCAGAAACTTCACAAAGGAATAAAATAGCAATTGTTGTAAAGTTTTATAAATTCGAATATTTCATGTTATTGAGAAATACAACTTTCTAGAAGGTCTAGATCACGGCTGAAGGATTCGAATGAAGTATATTCTCTCCTTGTGTGATTGTCAAAAGGTTGATTAAAGCTGAGCAGGTAAATATATCAATGGTACCGGTAAAATCCGCTGTGTTTTTTTAAAAAATAACTTCAACAGATCGCAAAAAACACTTGATGCCGACTACGTAGGGAACTCTCCCTCACTTAAACACCATCAAGAGCACAATACAACGTCGATCCTTTTTTCGGAATGATTAAACTGGTTTACCTCTGCAAATCTAGTTTTAATAACTTTAATCTTTACGGTAAGCCGCAAACGATAAAATTTTTTAAAACTGACTTGGTTAGTCCCCTAAATTCAGATTCTTCTGTTGTCTTGGCTCACTAACTACGCTGCAATAAAGACTAACGAAAGCGTAAAAACGAGAGAGAACACATGGAAAACAGCGCATGCTAATTTCTTCATTGGCGCATAACCACAATTCCTTGTGGCCTTTGATCTTACCGCTACCACCGTTCATGACGGTTTCGCAAAACATTTTCAAAGCCCCCTATAATGTGACCTTCTCCAGATTAGAGAGCTGCCTTCGTACGTTCGTCTCAGGCTCATTCACTGTGGCACCAATTAAGACGGTTACAATGATTACAAAAAAACCCTCAAACCACTAAAGTCAAGATCAGTCGGTATGTGTTAACTCCTATTCAATGGCGAGCTTCTCGTTTGGCTGTATATCACTGACAGGTTTTTGAAAGCAATCTCGGAAAAAAAAAAGAAATTTTAGTATCTGTAACCGTAAAACGAGATCAGAAAAAGTTTTTAAGTCATGATCCATGTGTGATTTCCAGTCAACAAGTGTCCCAATAATAAAAACCTAGATTTTTAAACTGCAGTTGAAATGAATCGAATTTTCAGGAGTTACTGTGTGATCGTTGTGTAATAATAGAATCACTAGAAACAGCTGGACAAACAAAACAACAAGGAATAAACGAGTCAAAGTAAAAGAGATGCCGGTTTAATAATTACGAACGAACGAGTTTATCAGATTTCAACAATCTTTGAGACTTTTAATAAGCTAGAAATGTTTCTCATTTCTGAAGATTTGCTTTAACATATACTGTGCCTTATCCACGAACTGACCTCAAACGAGTGCAGAAAAGGTCTGAAAAGTGCGAAGATACTAGAGATTACAAAGATCTCGGTTATAATGATAAAGATCTCAGCCAAAAATAGTCATCAGCGTATCTCAAATTTCCAACCTTTATGCACAACCGAGTCTTTTCAGCAATGGATCCCTATTCATCCTTAAATATAACTGTATAGATCAGTCAAAAACCAGGTCCAAAGAAAAGAAATCTTCCGTAGAACGTAAAATTGAAATATTGACCTATTTTGAACAGGTTGTTTTTCAATACACATATAGTTTTTTCATATTTGAATTCTTTCAAAATTATGCATCGGCTTAGTCATAAAGCGTGCTCTCTGAGCTTCCCAGCTGCATCATAATTAAAAGAATGGCCTAGTTGTTTTACAACTTTTTCAGTGGAAAATGTAAGGCGCAACTCAGGAGAGGCCCACCACATGACTAGCTTGGCTTGCTCGATGAGCGTGCATGTGTCATTGGATTATGATGTGCTTCTTACGTATGCTGAGCACGACAGCACAGATTAGCTACCTACAGGTATGTTAAAATGCGAATGAGGCAGTGGGTAGGACGGCCCTACGCAAAGTAGGAGAGAGAGAAATAGTTAGCTAGAATAAAAGCTATGGGAGTACATTGAAAATAACAAAACAACTGTGGCAGTATCGCCCGTTTATCAGAGGCTTTCAAACTTCTTTCTACAACTAATCAAGTGTCATGAGAGGATTTACCATGGCTCAGTCATTTCTTTGTTGCTCGAAATTCTGAATGGTAATAGTTACTTGAAGTCTATTTTCTCACCCTCTCCTCTCTCGAATTTTATCCATGCAAGATGATCTTTTGTCTTTTTCGAATCAGTTCATTATAGCTGCATTTCTAAAATTTCCTTTATTAGATGTCGATTTTAGACTGAAGCTTGCACCTATGTACAAGCTTCTCTTCAAATAATTTTTTCGTCCGATATTTCTTTTACTGCCACGTTGGTCCTGTTGTCAGTCATTTAGTGTAACAAAGAAATCAGGGCAGCGAGCAGAATTTTTAAGTAAGAATCACGAACTTTGAAAACAATAATTTAAGTTAAGTATCCTTTGTTTCCACAAGTGGGAAGTGTCGTATTAACTTAACTTGCAGCATAACTTGTACTGTATACCTAAGAATGACATATAAGCAAGCTTCATTGTAAACTCGTTTCGATTACATAAAGTGCAGAATAAACTGCTGTTGGACCAAGTTATGTGTATTCCTTGAGGTCCATATTGAAGACCATTGATCTAGATATTCGTGTGGCAGGAAATCGTAATTTTGCATTACAATTGACTCGCTACGTTCTTAGCTAGATGGGTAAGACTGGGAGTAGTCCCTCTTTCGTTTAATATAATGCAAGAAGCTAAAAATCTTCGTAGGCTGCGTGGCATTTGTTACTACAATAAAAAAATAAAAGTGAAAAATGTTGATGGAAGTGCTAAAATCTTAACAAATGCCCAGACGTTTCGGCACTGTGCCCTTCATCAGTGGAATGTTCTTTCGTTTATGTCCGTCGAGGGTGAAGCGAAAAAAAAAAAGATGTTATCACGACGTATATTTTCCATTAACGTTCGCAAAAAACTTGATCCGTATTCAGCAAACGGTTTTGAATCAGTAATAGTTAAATCCTTTTATTTACTTTTTTCGCGTCGACTGTATGATTCCTAGTCTGTGTGCAGACGTCTGTAATATTGCCTTCCATGCGGAAAAAGTCACTGAAACAGTTCGATTCCTCCTGAACAATACACGTGCCGCTTAATTTTGCAAGGCAGATAACTAGCTACATAGTCTTGAAAAACTGCTTTGGATGTCAAAGATTTCAGTTTACGCGGACTGGGGTCTTCTGGGGTGTGTTGAAGACGTTTACATCATTATAGTATGTGATAAGTGAACAAAAATGGTGAATTTTAAGGTCGGCACACACGATGGGACTAGTCCCTGCAACAAGTCGCAGGGACTAGTCACATCGTGTGAACTGGCAACTAGTCCCTGCGACTAGTCGCAGGGACCAGTCGCATAGTCGCATTCCTGCAACTAGATTTTGAAGCAAAAATGGCCAGTTCACACGATGCGACTGGTCCCTGCGACTTGTTGCAGGGACTAATTGCCAGTTCACACGATGTGACTAGTCCCTGCGACTTGTTGCAGGGACTAGTCGCAGGGACTAGTCCCATCGTGTGTGCCGACCTTTAAGCTCGGTAATGAAATGGAAAAGTGAACTGATATCGATCAACATAGCACGAGCGTTGGACAAATAAAATATCTGCGTTCCCAACAGGAATCGAACCCATGAGCCCCCGTCCACCGGGCAGGCGCTCTATTCAGTCTACTGTAAATAATGTTCCTAGTATAAGATCCAATGGGATAGCTGCCTAAGAAATGTTTGTAAAGGCTGATTTACGGGTAGTTTTACTGAGTGTAAAAACATTTATCTATCTCTATTCTATTCCATCAATGATCGTACTTTGTATGCCCGAAATTTGATCCCTGATTCTGCTAACGGTTTTCATTCAGTACTGATAATTTGAGAAACAACACGTCGGTGGACAAAATGAGTTTTTATTTTGAGAATTATGCGTTTTCATTACAGTGTCCTCATCATGGAGCCGACTCAAGTCCACTTCCACTTCCACTTCCTCCTTGTAAAATTAAAAAATATATATATGTTTATTGGACTATATTGCACCTAAGGGTCGTAGTTTTTATTTATTTTTTTTAAGGTATTGGTATGAATATGTCTGACAGTTTGCAATGTTATCATGGTTTTGTTTTAATGTCCATGTCCAGGGTCCTTGAGCTTACTGTTGCCCTTGAGTTCTGATTTTTATCTAGTAATCTTTGCATGCCAACTTTTATTTGCTCCCCTACTGATAGAAGGAAAGGCAGCTAATAACGTAGGGCTTTTTAATCGTTAGGGTAGAGGCGATCTTCTTTTTCCTGAATTGTGTTTAATTGGTTTGATTTCATTAATATAGGACCTGTTTTACGAATGGAACCTTCATTGGCAGCCGCTGTGCCCGTTCTTTATAAAGTGGCACTATGATCAAAACATCATTTCCCTTTTTCTTTAGATTTTGAAAGCGTGTTCGCTTAACACCTAAATGGCAAAACTTTGAGCTTTGAGTTTTATCCGAGGGTAGTTTATTTTGAGTGTAAGTTTTGGATTTCTCGGTCCGCCATTACTCACGTTCCAAGCTCACAGATATGACATCAGAAGATTGGATCTAGGGAAAATGACGTCATTTACTTCCTATCTAAAGATTTCATCGTGTAAACGCAATTATTATATATGCAAAACACGGGTATAAAAGTCTGAAAGCCCGAAACTCCCGTGCTGCATATTAATTCAGCCGCGTACACACTCATTGCATTCTTAAACTACTGAGTCTTTGACGTCATTTTCTCCTCGACCCAGCTCTCTCAAGATTTTAAAGTTAGTAATGGTGGACCAATGAATCAGAAAATTCCAGTTAAAATAAACAGGTGCCTTTTCAAAATCAGAACTTAAACATTGGGTCAGTAAGTGTTTAGCCAACATAGTTTGAAATGAAAAAAAAGGAAAAAAAAGAATTGTTTTTTTGGTTGTAGTACCACTTTAAAACTATCCCTTGAAGTCCTCGTATGGATAAGAGCTTCAAAAGATGATGATGATATTCACCTTCTATTACGCGGTACACGTAGTTTATGTTTTCACCCCCAACGCATTCACTACTCTCTTCGTCATCGCACGGCTTCTGTCCAGATCCCAAGCAATTCTCTGATTTTCCATAGCGGTCATACTTGTCAGCGGCCTCAGGATCACTCCAACATTCACCATAATGTTGTAGACCAAAAATGTTGTACCCGTTGGCGCTTGATTCCTTGGCACAGCGGCAAGCCAGTCTAAAGATTAAAGAAACACAGCACACATTGTCTCCTGGCTAATCATTAATTTTTCCAAGATGCACCACCAAGCATTCGTCTATCATATCTTAAACGATTTGTTTACAGGAAACCCAAGATATTGAATGGGCAAGCTCATCGTATGGAAAAGTGAAGAACTCTTGCTTTATAGACAAGGGGATAGACGACAAAGAAGGAGAACGATTCACTATAAGATTGAAAGACCCATGCAAAAGTCAGTTTAAATAATTAAAACAAAAATAGCGATAGCGATAGCGATAGCGATAACGATAACGATAACGATAACGATACCGATACGGATATCGATAACGATAACGATAACGATACTGATACCAATACCGATGCCGCTAACGATAACGATAACGATAGCGATAACGATAACGATAGCGATACTGATACCAATACCGATACCGGTACCGATAACGATAACGATACTGATAACGATACTGATACTGATACCAATACCGATACCGATAACGATAACGATAACGATAACGATAACGATAACGATAACGATAACGATAACGATAACGATAGCGATAGCGATAGTGATAACGATAACGAATACGGTAATGATAACGATAACGATACCGATAACGATGACAATGACAATGACGATGACAATGACAACAAAAACAACAACAGCAACAATAACAACAATAACAACAACAATAACAAGAACAAGAACAATAACAATAACAATAACAAGACAAATAATAATTTTAATAAATACTTTTGTTCTTGGGCCATCGTAGTTTGATCAAAATTAAGACACAAACAGCACTGATAAACATATTGAACATCAACTTTCATATCAACGATGTTTTGAACGAAAACAGACATCAGCATAGCAACCCGGTGTCTACAATTCCTAAGAAAGTTATCGTTATCCTACTTCCCTAGTTAGGTTTGCAAAACAGCCAAGTTGCTAAACGCCTGAAATCATGTGTCCACAAATTCTACTCTTGTGTAACCGGACGATCGTTTTTCAGAGCACTCGATGCAAAAAAATCTCTTTCTTTTCTTACAAGGACCGCATTAATCATTTACAAAAGTCCAGAGTTATTTACAGAGCAAATTGCTGGGATTGTAATGGTTTTTACATTGGTAAAACTAAACGACAGCCTCACGATAGGAAAACCGAACACTTTACGGCCCTCGCTAAAAATGACAATACTTCAACCATTGCTGACCACGTCAAGGCCACTGGACATGACATCAAGTGAGATCATTTTGATATTTTAGGGAAGGGCAAAACAGACTACCATTGTAAAATCAAAGAGACCTTATTTATTCAAGAACTTGAGCCAGCTTTCAACGTCAACGTCGGAAGGTAGGTAAGATCTACGTATTGATTACAGCCAAGCCCTTTGGAGTGAAACTTCATAACCTGGAGGTCAATTACAAAGTTCCCTCTGATCTACCTGTTTAAATAAACATTTAACCCCGCGCGCGTCTCATATTTATTACTATCACAAGACACTGTTGAACTGTAACACTTGCCTTTTTAGAAAGTTTTCCCATTTACCAGCTTCCCAGTCTATGTTTCTGCGGTCACTGAAGAGTTTTACAGAGAGCGCCCTGGCATCCGTTTTATCTTCAAAACATCCTACTTTCTCGTAGTCCACGTCGCATTCTTCTGGTTCATTTGAGACGTCCTCTAATTCAGATACAACAAACAGAAAACGTACAGAAGAAATCTTATCGGTTGCAATGAGGCATTAGTACAGATAAATGCTTCCAGTTCTACGGATTGGAGGACCAGCATGCCTATATTTTAACTATCATCTTCTATGCAAAGCTGAGAATATTGGCTGACTGGACTGGATTTTGGCAAATTGGTAATTTCTACAGTCCTCCCTACAGACCTCCTCCTCTCCCTGACGCCCTTAATTTACATAAGATTTCGTACCAGTGGCGGATCAAGGGATCCAAACCTAGAACAAAAGGGGCTAGGGGGAGGGGGGGGGAGGGCATTTTGATTTGCTTGTTCTGCTGTCCTTTTTCGCCTTCTGTGATTTTTTCTTTTTTTTACCCACAAAGGGTGGCCGCCTCCCCCCGCCGGCCTCTGCTCTAGATCCGCGACCGTACATCTACGTTGCTAGACTTGTAAAAGTGTCATTCTTCAGCACAAGAATCAATAATAGGCCGGTTTTCAATCAAATGTCGTAAAACCAAAACCGCACCAGTTTACTTATCAATTAGACTATTCTGCAATCTATAAACGGTTTGGTAGCAAAACCAAACCCAATACCAAAGTAACTTCCTGATTGCTTTCGAAACCGAATCGAAAACCGGGGGAACAGAGATGGCACAGTGGTGAGAGCGCTCGCCTCCCACCAATGTGGCCCGGGTTCGATTTCCGGACCCGGCGTCATATATGTGGGTTGAGTTTGTTGTTGGTTCTCTTCCTTGCTCCGAGAGGTATTTCTCCGGGTACTCCGGTTTTCCCCTCTCCTAAAAAACCCAACCTTTCCGAATTCTAATTTGATCTGGGTGATTGCGCAAGCACTCCCTGTGTTTGATATTAAATTTTAAAAAAAACGCTCTATAATGCAAAGAAACTACTCAATTTAGCAGTCTGGCATCAATTAAGATTCGTTTTCTGTAACAATTGAATACATGTCTACTAACCTTCCTCCAGAAACGAGCGATACATCCCTTTGAATTCCATGTCGTTCTTGATGTCTGATAATCAAAAATATAACAAAATTATTGACTAAAACTTTAGGCTGTACCTACACTTCCGTAGGTTTTTTTCCAAGCCGAGGCCTAAGTGTTTACGTTAGCCTAGAGAATCAAAGAAGTAGGTTTTCAAGCAACATTTCACAGTTAATGATGAAGTTTTACGTGCACCCACAGCAGTTTTCAGACAGTTCAGCCACCCTTCAGTGACACTTGGGTTATATTACTGCCCTCTTAACGTGGACCAGATTCACGAAGTTCCCTTACGTTGAAGAGCATTCTTTGTATTACTTTTAAGGTTGGCCTGAGAGAAAAGCTGATTTGATGTTCAGGGTTCCACTGGCCTGTTGACATAAGGCCGGGGAATTCACCGGCTGGGACCACAGAGAACCATGGAAGTTTATAAAACCACGTCCAATATGTGTTATATTCCACCTTTCTCCTCTGCGTCTCCTTGAAGATAAATTCTTTGCCGTGTCTTGCATGATGTATGACCAACTAATTGCGCTAAATTTTGTCTTAGAAAGCCGATAAATCTTTTCATTATACATCAGACTCACTATGAAAAATCTGATTGGTCGAGAGCATTCAATCAATTCCCGATAGCTCGTGAACTTGACATGATAAATGCAATATCTGCTGCAGATATTGCATTTATCATGTCAAGTTCAACGTCTGCGCGGTTACTAAGTCCCTTGGTGCGTTCTCCTCAGAAACAAAATGGCTGAACGCTTCGCTTCTGTTTCTGAGGATGAATTATGTAAAAAAAAGTATAATAATACAATTATTGAATTCGGTTTTCGCATGATATCATGAGTTATCAAAACCTCATGTCTGTGTTATCTGCCTCAGCCTTCGGCTTCGGCAGTTAACAGAGACCTCGGTTTTGATAATTCATGATATCATGCTCAACCTCATCCAATAATTGTTTAATATGAAATCTTCTTAGCAAAGTCTAGTCACCTGAGAAAATCTCTGTAAAGTTAAGAGGTACTACACTTTTGAATGGAATATGTATTTGTCGCTTGGTCATTTCTATATATATCGCAAATTAAATTACGAAGTATGAACAGTGAACACTTAAAAACAAATTATACTGGCAGCAGCTGTAGCAATAAAATAGCAAGTTACGATAACCTTGCAAAGACGATGATTGGACCATTGCCACCATCAGAAAAATCAGCAAGCCCCTTGATAATGTCAGGAAATTCATAGTCTGTG
>JAHPZR010052757.1:17500-19082 GCA_019787425.1 Platygyra sinensis
TAATAAGCTACTACAGAAAACGCTTTTTTATTTCAAAATCTTTCAACATAACTCGAAAGCTGGCCTTTGCCCACTTTGGTAAACACGAAAAGAAACAATTTGACATGATCTGTCCTCTAACAGATCATAGGCGAAAACCAATCAAAATGCCAGAATAACTTGGGTTATATAATAAAGCATCCAGCGTCTATATGCATACTTTAGGAAATCAAATCAGATTTGTGTGCGACTATAATTGTGGAGCTAAGTGTAGTGCATTGCGTAGTGTAATTTCCTTATTTAAAAATCAACAAGTGCTTTTGGTAAGGAACGCCATCTTCAATGGAGGATTAATTAAAACCGATCGTCGTTTTGTCAAATCTTTTGGAGGGTAAAGGGCCAGAACGGTCATTAAATGGCGTGTACATGTGACACGTCAGACTCACTGACATCATGTTTCGTTTTCTGTTTAAAATTCTGACTGTCAAGACGGTGATTAACTGGGATCTAAATTCGCAACCAAAACCTGAAACCAGTAACGAAATTGCAGGCGTAAACTGCAGGAGATCACGGCATAGTTACAGTGGAAGCGACTACACCTGTAGACCTGTAAATTTAAACACTGTATACGCTTTTTACTATTGCAAAACTGAGAGTCATTAGCTATGAAAACATTTATCAAACCCTGGGGCCCGTTTCTCGAAAGCCCCGGAAACTTTTCGGGCCCGTAAAGCCATAACAAAATCTCGAACCTTATGTTTACAAAGCTGTTTTATTCACATATTCTTAATATTAAAAGAGGTTCTCTTTATACAAGAAGTTTCAGGCGTATACACTTCTCCGTCTTCAGATACAGATGAGCTGAAAATGGCTTTACGGGCCCGAAAAATTTTCGGAGCTTTCGAGAAACGGGCCCCAGGGCCGTAGCCAGAAAAAAAATTTGACTGAGGCAATGTCTATGAATAACTTATGACTGAGGCAATCAGCCCATGGTTGAGTTCTCTTCCTAGGTATTAGGTACTATAAACAACAAAAGCCAAAGAAATGACCGAGGCAAATGCCTCGGTTGGCCTGTTACTAGCTACGGCGCTGCAAACAGCAGGTTTGAAATGTATAAGAAAGCACTAACACTGACTGGCGGGGACTATTTGTCTTAGTTGAATGACAGCTAGAAACACTTCGTTTTATATTTTTACCATAGCAAAACGCAGGCTAAAATGAAAACTGTTTAACAGCATTTACTCGGATAAAGAAGTTGTTTTATCGCAAAAGCGAGGTTGAAATTGGGATTGCGAGTCACCTACCAATGTACATAATAATGTTAAATAAATCTAACGTCAAAAATGAGTAAGACATGTTCCATTGCCGAACATCGTAACAGGCTCTGTCATTTTATCAAAAGCAAGGTGAAGGCCAAGAAAAGCCTAAAAACATTTTTAATTAGCGGTGAAATGAATAAACCTTGGCCAATGTGACAATCCATAATAAGCATGGACAGTCTATAGCGTCAAATTGAATGCAAGCAGAACTGTGGTCGCAATAAATAATGCACCCCACAACGGCAAACTAAAGATTTATTTAATGTGAGAGTACATATATCTTG
>JAHPZR010052758.1:0-15000 GCA_019787425.1 Platygyra sinensis
CCACCCTCGAAAGTCCAAAGGTACTCATATGCCTATTTGCCCCTCCAGTACCGGCAAACAACTTTAATATCCTTAGTATTGTTCCATGTTGATCACTGACTTTTGTGATTTTTTAGGCTCCTACAGGAGCCGTTTTTTGCTCCTGCTGCTCAGCAGTTTGCTCTCCTGGCTCTCAGCTGGTTTAGGAGCCAGTGCTACTTCCTTTGCCTCCCTGTAGCTCCCTTCTCTGGAATGAAGCAGCTTTTTCCATTGAACATTTCCAAGTCTAGGTCTCTTCTGTCCACTGCTGGGGTCACAATTAGGACAATAGTTCTCCATGTATTTCAATAATGATCATGCTCATGCTATTGCTACCCACAAGGTAAATACTAAAAATTAATATTATTGGTGCAATCATGAATAACTTCCCCTTAACCTTTTAGACCATGTACATTCCAAACTCAATAACAAAAAAAAAAAACAGAAAATTGTTACTTTTATCATGTTCAGCACTTTGCCAAGTGCCTGCCTTCATTGTACTTGATACGGGGATCAATACTTAAATATGACTTACAGTCCGGGCATACAGTACATGGACTAAATGTAAAAGTAGAGATCCTGTTTTTGGTTTCCAAGTAAGCAGGCCTCATTTAGAAACAGGAGAGAGATGCACAAAACAAAAATGTTATCCTAATTCAATATTCTGACAGAACAGAAAACTGATATGAATTAACCCATTGGCACCTGAAGGGTTATGGTCCAGCCCAGCATGTTTCACACAGAAGCATACAAATCCAGATAGATATTAAGTAACTTCTACAGTTAAAGACAAATATATGAATTTTTAGGGTTTTAAACAGAGCTTGATAAATTGATTGCAAGCTCCAAGCTAAGGTACTCTCATGTGAAAAGGCTGTGGATACTTGTCTCTCAAGGGTTGGGAAAAGTGGATTGTGGTGTTATCATTTGTCTCATGATGAGGGCACTAGAGATGTAGATTTGCAACGCATCAACTGCTCAGCCTGCTTGTCTTCAGCAGGCAATGAGGACAACGTATGATTAGGCAGTACCATTTACATCACAAAGGGGCTTGTGATTAGTACATTGAATCCTTTATTCCAATAAAAAGTTGATGAGCAATCAAAATTTACAATAGCATTATAGCATTTCTTACAGCAGGGCCATAGTGAGAACAAAATTTGACTGAGGCAATGTCCACAATTAAATTATCTTCTAACAACGACTTATTTTCTACTACAAAAAAAAAAAACAACAACAGAAATGGAAACAAATATGGTTGAAGCAATTGCCTGAATTTGCCTTATACTGGCTACAGCCCTGGCTTAAGGTATTCAAGGTGAAATGACTTGTCTTGACCTAACAAAGTATCGCTTAGGGTTTCAAGTGAGAGTTAAAAAAATACAGTCATACATTCATTTGGCCTATCAGTATCAGGTATGAAATCCTAGATAAAAGCACTGGGTAACATTTTTAACTTTTATTTGTAGGTCTGTTTTAGGATGGCCCAGGCAGAATTGCATCTCTCAGGGATCAATAAAAGCTTGAGCCACATCTAGATTAGTCTCTTTCAGGGCTGGGTTGGTCAAAGCCCAATTAAGCTAACCAAGGGTTAACGAGAATATTAATTTCAGTTTTGTAACTTTTTGGCTAGGTATTAAGAGCGACTTGCAGTAACGATCACCTATACCTATGCAAGATGGAAAAAAAAAATCGATTTTCTGAAAATTTGTTAGGAAGAAGGTTTTTACTAACTTGTTTCAAAACTGTAACTTTGAGGTTGTTTGGATTTTTATTTTCTTCTCCAGACCGGCGATGTCGCGTCACGTCCAAATTTTGGTCAAATTCGCGGACCAAAAAGTCAATCTGGTACATGAATTTACCGCCCAAAACAATTTTTTCTGGATAAAAGTATCACTTCATCTTACTTTTTATCGCAAATCTAGCTTGGGTAAATAAAACGCAAAAATTTGACAGCATCTTGAAACCAGGCACTTGAGGTAATCGCTTGACATTTTGACCTTTCACGTCGCGATTATTATCTCAACATTGACCCTGAAATGTTTGCCTGTGGGTCTCAATCCGGTAAAATAATTGTTTTAAGCCTTCAGATATCAGTTATAGTAATTTAAAGACAGTTTCTAGCCGAAGACGAGCATTTTTAGCAAAGGCTAATTTTGAATGATTAATTAAGCTTAAACAAGTGGCCGTTCGCGAGCACAGACAATGCACGCGACAAAAATGTCGGTTTATAAATCGTTATCGGGAAAAATCTTAAGGAAATCTAGAAGAATAAATAGTTTACTAAACACTTGGAGCTATTTCTTACCTTAATCTCGCCTACCGTGATAAGAAATGGTAACATTGCTGCGGCTTCATAGCTAGCCTGCGAGCAGGCTCACTTGTTTGGGTAGGGTATCACGGGCAAAGGTGCGGGAGCTGCAACCGCGAGCTGGCGAGAAGAATGGGGCTTCGCCGGTTCTCGGTTCTTTGTCGACTTTGGCCGTGATACCCTACCCAAACAAGTGAGCCTGCTCGCAGGCTACTTCATAGCTTGTTCGAAACACTCTTGACGGTTGCCAGGCTACAAACAAAATCACGGACTCAGGACTCCCAAGGTCGCGTGAGAGCGGCGGCTTTGTTTATTTATCTTAATTGTTACTGTGTGTTTGGTTGTCTGTTTGTTTTTTGTAATTGATTGTTTGTATTTTTTTAATATATAAGTTTTAGTACATTTATGTTATTTTGTTTCGCATACCCAATTATCTTCTGTGATTACCGCATGTCAACGAGCATGCGTCAGGATAACAGGTGCGCACTTCTGGAGAATTTTGCATGGTTGCGGGAAGCTGTGCAAAGAGTACTTAAGGCCACCTTCGAAAAACTCTGTATTTGGAGACTGAGAGACTTCCTTAGACTGTGAATCGAAAAATCTCCCACGAGCCACATCTATGGGCGCCAACCCTCCTGGGCGCGTCACTGTAGACCCCTCAGGTGGGTTCCTCAGAAAACTAAGTTACTCTCCAGGAAACTTCTTGTGATGAACTAATTCAACAAAGAGACAGATTTGTTGACGAACCAAGTTAAGTGTTTTTGTTGGCCGAGTCAACAGAACGGGAACTTGATGGAATCTTATTTACATAACGTTCTCGGAAAATCAAAATGGGGTCTTTGAGAAACGTCTCGCTGGACTTACGGCTATGGAAGGAAATTTATACCAGGGTGATAGTTTTCTTAAATTTGATGCAAAGTATGTTTGACTGATCTTTCTCGAAGTAAGCTACTACAAGACCCCCTCCCACGGTCTTATATCTTATATCATTTTCTTTCTCCCAATCATAATCCAGAATTACGATGTGTAATTTGCACAGGTGCTACGCTTTTAGCACCGGTGTTACACTTTTGCACTGGAGTTTCACTTCAACTGCACTGCTCTCAGCCAATCAGAATCGAGTAATTTTTTCATGTAAATTATTAATGTTCAAATCAGGCTGCTGATAGCCAATGACGTTCGAGAATTTTGTTATAGTTTTGATTAAGGGTTTTATCGGACTTTTAGTAGGAACGCGCGCGAGGGGTTCACACGCCCAGGAGGGCTGGTGCTCATATGTGGCTCGTGAAAAATTTTAGACATTTCTTTAGCCTCACCTCTCTAGCAAAACACATCAATAAACCGTTGTAAAATCTGCCATGCAGCATAACGGAGTAAATAGCTTCCCCTTAGTTTTTAATTATCAGTTAAGTTATTATTATTATTATTATTATTTATTTTATTTTATTTTTTAAATTAATTTTATAAACTTACGCGACGCCACAGGAACAAACACACCAGTGGAGTGGCAGATCTGTCCAGACTGCGAGAGTGTAATACCGCGAGAAGTTAAATTATGTACATGCTTTCTAATTACCTACCCTCTCTTCAAGGTCCCCCCTTTCCCCTGCGGAGTACGTTCTTCCTTTTCCTCTAGTTTTTCTGATTACGGCAGATAAACCTGTGTTCGGCTACTAGTTTGTCAGTGATTACTGTTGTGTTACCCTCTATAAATAAAGTGTGTGTGTTACCCTCTATAAATAAAGTTGATTATTATTATATAAACTCTTGGTCTTCGGCCATCGTAACTTGATTAAAAAGATAAAACAAACAGCGGTGATAAACATATTGAAAACTTTCATTTTATAATCTTGACGTTTCGTATGCTAGTCAACATACATTTTCAAAAAAATAACGGTTACAAATTTTTGAAAAGCTATTTACCCTGTATAAATGGGGGTCTGGAACCTAGACAGAAAACAACTGCAATCAATAGAAATTTAAGACGTTTCAAACGGAAACTGTCTGTAAAGGGACAATGAAAAGGCTTTCTAATAGAGTAAAAGCTTTTCACTGCTGACGTTGGCATTCAAAGCTGGCTGTAACTCTGGAATAAACAAGATCTCCTTAACTTTACAATGGTAGTCAGTCTTGCCAGATGCCAAAATGTCAAAATGGTCCCAGTTGATGTTGTGGCCAGTTGTTTTAACGTGATCAGCAATTGCAGAAGAGTGATCGTGTTTCGAAAGGGCCTTGAAATGTTCCGTTTTCTGGTCGTGAAGTCTTCGCTTCGTTTTCCCAATGTAAAAATCTTTGCAGTCCCAGCAACTAGCTTTGTAAATGACTTTGGATAATTGTGATCGGTTGAGTCAGTCTTTGTATGGGAAGAAGGATTTGATGCGTCGGGTGTTTTGAAAAATAACTTTAACATTAACAAAAGAGTAGAAACGATTAACACAAGATTTAAGACGCTTAGTAATGAGGTTGCTATGGAGACCTATATAAGGTAATAACATAATAACATCTTTCTTGGGGACCGTTGCAACGGGTTCTTTTGACTTATTCTTGTTCTTGTTCAGGACATCATTGACTTTAAAAGTGATGATGCCCTGAGGTACCCCCATTTATACAGTATAAATAGCTTTTCAAACCGTTATTCTTTTGAAAATGTATGTTGACTAGCATACGAAACGTCAAGATTATAAAATGAAAGTTTTCAATATGTTTATCACCGCTGTTTGTTTTATCTTTTTGATTATTATTACTACTACTACTACTACTACTACTACTACTACTACTACTACTACTACTACTACTACTACTACTACTACTACTACTACTACTACTATTACTACTACTACTACTACTACTACTACTACTACTACTGCTACTGCTACTGCTACTGCTACTGCTACTGCTACTGCTACTGCTACTGCTACTGCTACTGCTACTGCTACTGCTACTGCTACTGCTACTGCTACTGCTACTGCTACTACTACTACTACTACTACTCTGGCTTGCATTATGACATTCCAGACAGCTTCATGATTTTTGCGTGACAGTCATACATAGTGCGTGACGACAGTGCATGATGCGTGACAGTTGACAGGTGTATCACAGCCAGCAAGTACAGCTACCTATTGCGAGGTGTGGCCCAGCGTGGCTCTCGCATTGAAGGTTTAAGGTGCAGATTATAACACTAATTACAAAAATCAAAATCACTTTGCGTAAGCTTACAATACAAGTGATACGACAATAAAAGTGATATGTACTCTCTTACCCGCCTAGCAAGCAAGAGCTTCGATTCACAGTCTAAGGCAGAGTCTTCAAATACAGAAAATGTCGAAGGTGGCCTTAAGTACTCTTTGCACAGTTTCCCACAACCACACACTTGACATTTGCCGGATCATCTGCTCTTCAGTGATCCACACGATCCCCCGACAACTAAGTATGCAAAACCACATGAAGCCATTAAATTACAATTTCTAACTTTAATATAGATGCAGGATTCTCCAGTTACGTATGTTATTTACAAGTAAAAACAAATCCGACGTTAATTTGAAAGGCCAATATGGATACAACGCTTTTCACGAGAAAATATTAATCGCGCTAAAACAAGTTCAGAGTTAATTCAAAATGCGTGGGTGCGTACATTCCGCGAATTATGATACCAAGAAGTGCACACCTGTTATCCTGACGCATACTCGTTGACATGCGGTAAGCACAGAAGATAATTGGGTATGCGAAACAAAATGACATAAATGTACTAAAAATTTTATATTAAAAAAATAAAAACAATCAATTACGAAACAACAAACAGGCAACCAAACAAACAGTAACAATTAAGATAAATAAACAAGGCCGCCGCTCCCGGGGGTACTCCCTTATATGGGCTATATAGGTATGTGCGGCCCCAAAGGGTATGGTTTTTCAGCTGTTTTGGTCAGAAATAGGGTATTGATTTTAGGTGATTTTGGTCATAAATAAGGTATGGTTTTTGTACTCGAGCCTTGTTATGGTATGATTTTGAGCCGAGAAGCTACTTTCTCGTCACTATCGAAAAAAAAAAAATCAACAAAAGCCCTTCACAAATTATGTTTATGGTAATTTAACATTGTAATTGGTTTGAACTTGAGATCCGCTCTCACGCGACCTTGGGAGTCCTGTGTCCGTGATTTTGTTTTGTAGCCTGGCAACCGTCAAGAGTGTGTCGAACAAGGTATGAAGCCGCAGCAATGTTACCATTTCTTAACACGGTAGGCGAGATTAAGGTAAGAAAAAGCTCCAAGTATTTAGTAAACTATTTATTCTTCAAGTTTTCCTTAAGATTTTCCCGATAACGATTTATAAACCGAGACATTTTGTCGCGTGCATTGTCTGTGCTCGCGAACGGCCACTTGTTTAAGCTTAATTAATTATTCAAAATTAATTATAACCTTTGCTAAACATGCTCGTTTTCGGCTAAAAACTGTCTTCAGAATACTATAACTGATATCTGGAGGCTTAGTAAGTAAGTAAGTAAGAACTTTATTTAGGTGTCAAAAACCTTGTAGCCTGGGTGATACCCATACTAATTAGGGGACACAACAAAAAAAGAATGCTAACAGTAATAAAAGTAACAACAATTATTTTAGATGCTGCCAAAATTCCTGGATTTGAAAAAAGCTTTTGATACCATGGATCATGCTATCCTTTTGGGAAAGCTTAAACTCTATGGGGTCAGTTCTCAATCTCTTAACTGGTTCCAGTCCTATCTATCTGATCGGAAGCAACAAACGTTTATTGATGGAGTTCAATTTGATTTCTGTAATATAACATGTGGTATTCCACAGGGGTCTATTTTAGGCCCTCTCTTATTCACTATTTATATTAATGATCTCCCTTCATGTAATTTGTTTTCAAAACCCAGAATGTTTGCAGATGATACTACCCTTACCACATCTGCAGAAAACCCATGTGTCCTTGAACATAAAATGAATTATGATATGAATTTAATCCAGTCATGGCTGTCAGCAAACAAATTAACTTTAAATGTTAAGAAGACTAAATACATGCTTATTTAAGTTATCCCAAATAAATAGTGACTTCACAATCAAAGTTAATAATACACCCATAGAAAGAGCAATTAAACATAAATCCCTTGGAGTTCAAATTGATGAATCTTTGAACTGGCGCCCACACATTGATACCATTGCAAAGAAAATATCCGCTGGTATTGGTATCTTAAGGCGTGTAAGTCATTTTATACCATTTGATACTAGAGTGAATATGTACAATGCACTGGTAATGCCATATTTTAATTACTGTGGTGCCGTATGGGGTAATATCAATAAGGGACTAGCAGACAAACTTCAAAAGCTGCAGAATAGGGTTGCTAGAATTCTCACCTTTTGCAGACTCAGTTCTGGGTCTGGGGACATAATAATTTATCTCAGAATTTCTGAGATTGTGTGAATGTACATTTGAGGTGTTGGTAAAGATCTGCTTCAGATACGCTGGGGAAAGATTATTATGGATTTTATACATTGTCACAGCCAACTGTTTAAGTCTTACGTATTCTAGCCTTTCCCAGCCAAGCTCACCCAACAAAACATTTGAGCGAACATCATAGTTAGAAAAGGTGAGAATTCTAGCAACCCTATTCTGCAGCTTTTGAAGTTTGTCTGCTAGTCCCTTATTGATATTACCCCATACGGCACCACAGTAATTAAAATATGGCATTACCAGTGCATTGTACATATTCACTCTAGTATCAAATGGTATAAAATGACTTACACGCCTTAAGATACCAATACCAGCGGATATTTTCTTTGCAATGGTATCAATGTGTGGGCGCCAGTTCAAAGATTCATCAATTTGAACTCCAAGGGATTTATGTTTAATTGCTCTTTCTATGGGTGTATTATTAACTTTGATTGTGAAGTCACTATTTATTTGGGATAACTTAAATAAGCATGTATTTAGTCTTCTTAACATTTAAAGTTAATTTGTTTGCTGACAGCCATGACTGGATTAAATTCATATCATAATTCATTTTATGTTCAAGGACACATGGGTTTTCTGCAGATGTGGTAAGGGTAGTATCATCTGCAAACATTCTGGGTTTTGAAAACAAATTACATGAAGGGAGATCATTAATATAAATAGTGAATAAGAGAGGGCCTAAAATAGACCCCTGTGGAATACCACATGTTATATTACAGAAATCAAATTGAACTCCATCAATAAACGTTTGTTGCTTCCGATCAGATAGATAGGACTGGAACCAGTTAAGAGATTGAGAACTGACCCCATAGAGTTTAAGCTTTCCCAAAAGGATAGCATGATCCATGGTATCAAAAGCTTTTTTCAAATCCAGGAATTTTGGCAGCATCTAAAATAATTGTTGTTACTTTTATTACTGTTAGCATTCTTTTTTTGTTGTGTCCCCTAATTAGTATGGGTATCACCCAGGCTACAAGGTTTTTGACACCTAAATAAAGTTCTTACTTACTTACTTACTAAGCCTCCAGATATCAGTTATAGTATTCTGAAGACAGTTTTTAGCCGAAAACGAGCATGTTTAGCAAAGGTTATAATTAATTTTGAATAATTAATTAAGCTTAAACAAGTGGCCGTTCGCGAGCACAGACAATGCACGCGACAAAATTGTCTCGGTTTATAAATCGTTATCGGGAAAATCTTAAGGAAAACTTGAAGAATAAATAGTTTACTAAATACTTGGAGCTTTTTCTTACCTTAATCTCGCCTACCGTGTTAAGAAATGGTAACATTGCTGCGGCTTCATACCTTGTTCGACACACTCTTGACGGTTGCCAGGCTACAAAACAAAATCACGGACACAGGACTCCCAAGGTCGCGTGAGAGCGGATCTCAAGTTCAAACCAATTACAATGTTAAATTACCATAAACATAATTTGTGAAGGGCTTTTGTTGATTTTTTTTTTTTCGATAGTGACGAGAAAGTAGCTTCTCGGCTCAAAATCATACCATAACAAGGCTCGAGTACAAAAACCATACCTTATTTATGACCAAAATCACCTAAAATCAATACCCTATTTCTGACCAAAACAGCTGAAAAACCATACCCTTTGGGGCCGCACATACCTATATAGCCCATATAAGGGAGTACCCCCGGGAGCGGCGGCCTTGTTTATTTATCTTAATTGTTACTGTTTGTTTGGTTGCCTGTTTGTTGTTTCGTAATTGATTGTTTTTATTTTTTTAATATAAAATTTTTAGTACATTTATGTCATTTTGTTTCGCATACCCAATTATCTTCTGTGCTTACCGCATGTCAACGAGTATGCGTCAGGATAACAGGTGTGCACTTCTTGGTATCATAATTCGCGGAATGTACGCACCCACGCATTTTGAATTAACTCTGAACTTGTTTTAGCGCGATTAATATTTTCTCGTGAAAAGCGTTGTATCCATATTGGCCTTTCAAATTAACGTCGGATTTGTTTTTACTTGTAAATAACATACGTAACTGGAGAATCCTGCATCTATATTAAAGTTAGAAATTGTAATTTAATGGCTTCATGTGGTTTTGCATACTTAGTTGTCGGGGGATCGTGTGGATCACTGAAGAGCAGATGATCCGGCAAATGTCAAGTGTGTGGTTGTGGGAAACTGTGCAAAGAGTACTTAAGGCCACCTTCGACATTTTCTGTATTTGAAGACTCTGCCTTAGACTGTGAATCGAAGCTCTTGCTTGCTAGGCGGGTAAGAGAGTACATATCACTTTTATTGTCGTATCACTTGTATTGTAAGCTTACGCAAAGTGATTTTGATTTTTGTAATTAGTGTTATAATCTGCACCTTAAACCTTCAATGCGAGAGCCACGCTGGGCCACACCTCGCA
Organism: Platygyra sinensis; assembly: GCA_019787425.1. NCBI lineage: Eukaryota > Metazoa > Cnidaria > Anthozoa > Scleractinia > Merulinidae > Platygyra > Platygyra sinensis. Next base: position 10,176 of record JAHPZR010052758.1, read on the forward strand.
ATAGGTAGCTGTACTTGCTGGCTGTGATACACCTGTCAACTGTCACGCATCATGCACTGTCGTCACGCACTATGTATGACTGTCACGCAAAAATCATGAAGCTGTCTGGAATGTCATAATGCAAGCCAGAGTAGTAGTAGTAGTAGTAGTAGCAGTAGCAGTAGCAGTAGCAGTAGCAGTAGCAGTAGCAGTAGCAGTAGCAGTAGCAGTAGCAGTAGCAGTAGCAGTAGCAGTAGCAGTAGCAGTAGCAGTAGCAGTAGTAGTAGTAGTAGTAGTAGTAGTAGTAGTAGTAGTAGTAATAGTAGTAGTAGTAGTAGTAGTAGTAGTAGTAGTAGTAGTAGTAGTAGTAGTAGTAGTAGTAGTAGTAGTAGTAGTAGTAGTAGTAATAATAATCAAAAAGATAAAACAAACAGCGGTGATAAACATATTGAAAACTTTCATTTTATAATCTTGACGTTTCGTATGCTAGTCAACATACATTTTCAAAAGAATAACGGTTTGAAAAGCTATTTATACTGTATAAATGGGGGTACCTCAGGGCATCATCACTTTTAAAGTCAATGATGTCCTGAACAAGAACAAGAATAAGTCAAAAGAACCCGTTGCAACGGTCCCCAAGAAAGATGTTATTATGTTATTACCTTATATAGGTCTCCATAGCAACCTCATTACTAAGCGTCTTAAATCTTGTGTTAATCGTTTCTACTCTTTTGTTAATGTTAAAGTTATTTTTCAAAACACCCGACGCATCAAATCCTTCTTCCCATACAAAGACTGACTCAACCGATCACAATTATCCAAAGTCATTTACAAAGCTAGTTGCTGGGACTGCAAAGATTTTTACATTGGGAAAACGAAGCGAAGACTTCACGACCAGAAAACGGAACATTTCAAGGCCCTTTCGAAACACGATCACTCTTCTGCAATTGCTGATCACGTTAAAACAACTGGCCACAACATCAACTGGGACCATTTTGACATTTTGGCATCTGGCAAGACTGACTACCATTGTAAAGTTAAGGAGATCTTGTTTATTCCAGAGTTACAGCCAGCTTTGAATGCCAACGTCAGCAGTGAAAAGCTTTTACTCTATTAGAAAGCCTTTTCATTGTCCCTTTACAGACAGTTTCCGTTTGAAACGTCTTAAATTTCTATTGATTGCAGTTGTTTTCTGTCTAGGTTCCAGACCCCCATTTATACAGGGTAAATAGCTTTTCAAAAATTTGTAACCGTTATTTTTTTGAAAATGTATGTTGACTAGCATACGAAACGTCAAGATTATAAAATGAAAGTTTTCAATATGTTTATCACCGCTGTTTGTTTTATCTTTTTAATCAAGTTACGATGGCCGAAGACCAAGAGTTTATATAATAATAATCAACTTTATTTATAGAGGGTAACACACACACTTTATTTATAGAGGGTAACACAACAGTAATCACTGACAAACTAGTAGCCGAACACAGGTTTATCTGCCGTAATCAGAAAAACTAGAGGAAAAGGAAGAACGTACTCCGCAGGGGAAAGGGGGGACCTTGAAGAGAGGGTAGGTAATTAGAAAGCATGTACATAATTTAACTTCTCGCGGTATTACACTCTCGCAGTCTGGACAGATCTGCCACTCCACTGGTGTGTTTGTTCCTGTGGCGTCGCGTAAGTTTATAAAATTAATTTAAAAAATAAAATAAAATAAATAATAATAATAATAATAATAACTTAACTGATAATTAAAAACTAAGGGGAAGCTATTTACTCCGTTATGCTGCATGGCAGATTTTACAACGGTTTATTGATGTGTTTTGCTAGAGAGGTGAGGCTAAAGAAATGTCTAAAATTTTTCACGAGCCACATATGAGCACCAGCCCTCCTGGGCGTGTGAACCCCTCGCGCGCGTTCCTACTAAAAGTCCGATAAAACCCTTAATCAAAACTATAACAAAATTCTCGAACGTCATTGGCTATCAGCAGCCTGATTTGAACATTAATAATTTACATGAAAAAATTACTCGATTCTGATTGGCTGAGAGCAGTGCAGTTGAAGTGAAACTCCAGTGCAAAAGTGTAACACCGGTGCTAAAAGCGTAGCACCTGTGCAAATTACACATCGTAATTCTGGATTATGATTGGGAGAAAGAAAATGATATAAGATATAAGACCGTGGGAGGGGGTCTTGTAGTAGCTTACTTCGAGAAAGATCAGTCAAACATACTTTGCATCAAATTTAAGAAAACTATCACCCTGGTATAAATTTCCTTCCATAGCCGTAAGTCCAGCGAGACGTTTCTCAAAGACCCCATTTTGATTTTCCGAGAACGTTATGTAAATAAGATTCCATCAAGTTCCCGTTCTGTTGACTCGGCCAACAAAAACACTTAACTTGGTTCGTCAACAAATCTGTCTCTTTGTTGAATTAGTTCATCACAAGAAGTTTCCTGGAGAGTAACTTAGTTTTCTGAGGAACCCACCTGAGGGGTCTACAGTGACGCGCCCAGGAGGGTTGGCGCCCATAGATGTGGCTCGTGGGAGATTTTTCGATTCACAGTCTAAGGAAGTCTCTCAGTCTCCAAATACAGAGTTTTTCGAAGGTGGCCTTAAGTACTCTTTGCACAGCTTCCCGCAACCATGCAAAATTCTCCAGAAGTGCGCACCTGTTATCCTGACGCATGCTCGTTGACATGCGGTAATCACAGAAGATAATTGGGTATGCGAAACAAAATAACATAAATGTACTAAAACTTATATATTAAAAAAATACAAACAATCAATTACAAAAAACAAACAGACAACCAAACACACAGTAACAATTAAGATAAATAAACAAAGCCGCCGCTCTCACGCGACCTTGGGAGTCCTGAGTCCGTGATTTTGTTTGTAGCCTGGCAACCGTCAAGAGTGTTTCGAACAAGCTATGAAGTAGCCTGCGAGCAGGCTCACTTGTTTGGGTAGGGTATCACGGCCAAAGTCGACAAAGAACCGAGAACCGGCGAAGCCCCATTCTTCTCGCCAGCTCGCGGTTGCAGCTCCCGCACCTTTGCCCGTGATACCCTACCCAAACAAGTGAGCCTGCTCGCAGGCTAGCTATGAAGCCGCAGCAATGTTACCATTTCTTATCACGGTAGGCGAGATTAAGGTAAGAAATAGCTCCAAGTGTTTAGTAAACTATTTATTCTTCTAGATTTCCTTAAGATTTTTCCCGATAACGATTTATAAACCGACATTTTTGTCGCGTGCATTGTCTGTGCTCGCGAACGGCCACTTGTTTAAGCTTAATTAATCATTCAAAATTAGCCTTTGCTAAAAATGCTCGTCTTCGGCTAGAAACTGTCTTTAAATTACTATAACTGATATCTGAAGGCTTAAAACAATTATTTTACCGGATTGAGACCCACAGGCAAACATTTCAGGGTCAATGTTGAGATAATAATCGCGACGTGAAAGGTCAAAATGTCAAGCGATTACCTCAAGTGCCTGGTTTCAAGATGCTGTCAAATTTTTGCGTTTTATTTACCCAAGCTAGATTTGCGATAAAAAGTAAGATGAAGTGATACTTTTATCCAGAAAAAATTGTTTTGGGCGGTAAATTCATGTACCAGATTGACTTTTTGGTCCGCGAATTTGACCAAAATTTGGACGTGACGCGACATCGCCGGTCTGGAGAAGAAAATAAAAATCCAAACAACCTCAAAGTTACAGTTTTGAAACAAGTTAGTAAAAACCTTCTTCCTAACAAATTTTCAGAAAATCGATTTTTTTTTTCCATCTTGCATAGGTATAGGTGATCGTTACTGCAAGTCGCTCTTAATACCTAGCCAAAAAGTTACAAAACTGAAATTAATATTCTCGTTAACCCTTGGTTAGCTTAATTGGGCTTTGACCAACCCAGCCCTGAAAGAGACTAATCTAGATGTGGCTCAAGCTTTTATTGATCCCTGAGAGATGCAATTCTGCCTGGGCCATCCTAAAACAGACCTACAAATAAAAGTTAAAAATGTTACCCAGTGCTTTTATCTAGGATTTCATACCTGATACTGATAGGCCAAATGAATGTATGACTGTATTTTTTTAACTCTCACTTGAAACCCTAAGCGATACTTTGTTAGGTCAAGACAAGTCATTTCACCTTGAATACCTTAAGCCAGGGCTGTAGCCAGTATAAGGCAAATTCAGGCAATTGCTTCAACCATATTTGTTTCCATTTCTGTTGTTGTTTTTTTTTTTTGTAGTAGAAAATAAGTCGTTGTTAGAAGATAATTTAATTGTGGACATTGCCTCAGTCAAATTTTGTTCTCACTATGGCCCTGCTGTAAGAAATGCTATAATGCTATTGTAAATTTTGATTGCTCATCAACTTTTTATTGGAATAAAGGATTCAATGTACTAATCACAAGCCCCTTTGTGATGTAAATGGTACTGCCTAATCATACGTTGTCCTCATTGCCTGCTGAAGACAAGCAGGCTGAGCAGTTGATGCGTTGCAAATCTACATCTCTAGTGCCCTCATCATGAGACAAATGATAACACCACAATCCACTTTTCCCAACCCTTGAGAGACAAGTATCCACAGCCTTTTCACATGAGAGTACCTTAGCTTGGAGCTTGCAATCAATTTATCAAGCTCTGTTTAAAACCCTAAAAATTCATATATTTGTCTTTAACTGTAGAAGTTACTTAATATCTATCTGGATTTGTATGCTTCTGTGTGAAACATGCTGGGCTGGACCATAACCCTTCAGGTGCCAATGGGTTAATTCATATCAGTTTTCTGTTCTGTCAGAATATTGAATTAGGATAACATTTTTGTTTTGTGCATCTCTCTCCTGTTTCTA
>JAHPZR010052758.1:20000-33598 GCA_019787425.1 Platygyra sinensis
TTAAAATTGTGTAAAAATATGTACAATGTTTTTAAAGTCCCAACGTTTCGGTTGAACCTTCAACCTTCATCAGGGGAAAGTGAAAAAAATAATTCGCAAAAGACACGTTTCTTGTAGTGTGCAAATACGGATCTATAATTGTTAAGTTCTGTCCCTCAAGGCAAGATTTAGAAATTCGTGCGGCAAATGCATGCCATCATCACGATTCAGCGGATTCCTGCGAGTGTTAATTTCCCAAGCTTCGAGAATGCGTCGATTGCGCCAATTAGCACTCGTGCGTAGGATCTTAGATGCCTCCCAAGAGACCGTGTGACCAGAACGTAAACAATGTTCCGCTAAAGCTGACTTTTGCGAATGTTTATGTTCCACCGCTTTCTGGTGTTCTTCAAGGCGAGTAGAAAATTTGCGTTTGGTTTCCCCGATATAACTCTTGTCACAATCTTTGCATAGGATCGAGTAGATGGCGCCACGAGTCTGATCTTTCGGTACTGGGTCTTTCAGTTTAGGAAACAAATTCCCGATGGTTTGGTGTGGTTTTTGAGCAACTAGCTTTGATGTTATGATTACTCAAAATTCGTTTGATAGGCTCCGATGTGCCCTTGATGTATGGTAAAATACAGAAACCCTTTGCAGCATCCGGCGCAGTTGTTGACAGTTGTTGAGCTAGAGTAACGTTTTTATTTCTTAATATGTTTCTATCACCTGGTTACAGTACCATTTTTTTTTAATATTTTAAACTGTTGTCCTGATCTAAGAACCTACCTCAACAACTATGCAGTTCCTAGTCCAAGTGATTGGCCAACATGGTTCTATCAAAAGAAGATAATTGCCCAGAAAACTCCAGAACATATCCTCATTTCCTTAATGTCTGAACAAGGCCCTCTCCATGTGTCTCTTAATAGCCAGGAGGATGTCATTTCAATTTACAATTTCTTTTTCCCCAAGTGTACAAAGACATTTTTGGTTCTGTTCTTCCCCATCGACCCAAGCCATTCGGTGCACAGATGCTTTAAATGGCTGTGCTCTGCGGCTGGATCATGATAAGGGAGAAAGTGTTAAGAAAATTTTGCATGTGCAAAGACCTTGAATTTGTTTGTATCCTACACATTCTGGAAGAAGTGATCCCTTTGGTTTTCTTCCATTACACTGTGAAATTTCGTTCCGGAGCACTTGACTCTTACTTTTCAGTAATGTTCAGGCTTTTACTGCTGTTTATAATTTGGGAAAGGCGACATTATGAGAAGTCAACACTCTCTATGCTTAGTGACCTGCTCCACCAGATGTTGAACTTTCCTCAATATTATGCAAGAAAAGAAAGCTTTCTGACACTTTTTACTGAAATTAAGGTTGAAATCTGGCACTCCTTATTGCGATCACGTACTCAGCCACACCACCAGGCCTCGGAGATACAGGAAACTGCACAGCTGCTAATGGGATCCAGGACTGGAAAAGCACTAGAGGAGAACTTGACGAGAACCTACAATAAAGGAACAACTGATAAAGACCTGATGCTTGTAGCTGGCAAAGCTGCTGAGATTCTCCTTGATATCATGTAGAAAATTGCACAGAATCTTGGCAAGTCAAAAGAGGTGAGCAAAATTATTGAGCATTATAAAATACATAAGTATATATCATAAGCTGCTGCAAAATTGTTGGGAATTTACGTTGCAAACTTTTAAATTCCCATTTATTTATATCATCTTTTGATGCACAGTAAGTGCCTATACAAATTTGATGTTTAGAAGTGCCCTAACCTATTAAAGTGCCTATGAAATTAAAAATCAAGCTATTAAAATAATAGCTTATTGAAAAAGCCTTTCAAAGCAAAGAAGGATGGCGTTTTTCTTTTTTCAATATCTTTTTTCCTCCCAGAGATATTCAAGTTTCTTCTAATATGCAAATTAGGTACTGATGACGTCACAAGGTGTGTTTGTGAGGGTCAAGACAAAAAACCAAGCATATCTCTGGAAAGAATGAAGCAACGCAATGGAAACTTTGGATGGCCATTTAGCCCCATACAATACACAACATGGTGCATACTTTGCTGTTGCCATGGCGATAGTCTTGGTTCCAGCCTCTTTCCTCTTTAATTCAAATTTAACCATTTTTCACGGTACAGGGCAAAATACTTAGCTCTTTTTGAAAAATATACAAAGCTTACATTACACTAGGTCTCCTAATCGAATTAAAGGAAGCAGACAATCTTTGTTGAAGATCAACTACAGGAATTATCATTTCTGAATGACAGAGATCTGGAACCGAGTGTGTTGCCATAGCAACATCAAAATATACACCGGCTGGTGTATTTGTTTGGGTGCAACAAGCTTGGCAAGTTTGAAGTAGATTGTCCAATTATTACCAGAGATATTGTTAATTTTGTGTTTTGAGCCTTAATCTTCACACCTTGTGATGTCATCAGTACCTATTTTGCATATTAGAAGAAACCTAAATATCTCTGGAAGGAAAGGAGATATCACAAAAAGAAAAACATCATCCTTTTTTGCTTTGAAAGCCCTTTTAAGTAAGGTTATTTTTTAACAGCTTGATTTTTCATCTCATAGGCACTTTGAAAATAGTAAAAAAGTTTCCTCAAATTATAGAGACAACTGAACAAGTTCTTTTTAGTTCAATAAAGCCTTACTACATAAAATACATGTACACGTAATTCTTGATTAAGAATGCATCATCTATCTCCTATCCACAAGGTAGTTTTCATCTTTCGATTGCATTTTATGTATAAATATATACTTTCACTTTTTCCAAGATCAAGATACTTTGAAAACTTAATAATAAATAACAATTTACATGTATAAAATCTATCCATTCTAAAGAATGTGTTTAATATATATACTGTGCCTTTCTCTGACTTGAATGTACATTGTACCAATCACTGCATCAATGAAATCAGAGAACATTTTTGTATATCCTTTTTTCAATACACCTACTTGCCAGTGACATTGTCATAGAAAAAAGAAAATGAAAGAAGCAAAAGAAATTAATCAGATTCATCATAGCTTGCAGCACCTACTGAAAACTGACAAGTTTAAAACTACACACATATTGCTCCTTAAGAAAGAAAAATTTGTGTACAGGTATTTTGAGGCCTTTTTACTAAGGCTGTTTCTCAGGGCAAGTTTCAAACTTATAATAATGATTATAGTGCCTAATCAATTCGTAATTGCTTTTTTCATTTTTTTCTATGACGTTACTGCAATTAGGTGTACGTTAGCATTTAGCTTCCATGTATGTAGGACTGACATGAGTATGCTAACTGCATTGCACTGAATGTCTGCAGACTGGCAACACTGGAGCATCAAATAGACAAAAATTTCATCTGTACACGTTTAAAGAGGACATTGATACAAAAGCCCTACCACTCAGTTTTCAAGGTTACACTTACTCACTCTTAAGTACTGGTAAACCTAACCCTAACGTTCTATGTGATGCTGAAAACTGTTTTGAAACTTCTCTGCAAACTGAAGTCTTTAGACTAGCCTGTCAACATACTTACTTCGAGCAATGCCACATCAGAAATGAGAGAAAGTGTCCAAGGTGCACCAAGATCCTGAAAAGTAAAGTATCCCAGCTGACAAAGTCCTTCTTCAGCAAATCTATTCTAACACCAACAAAGTGTGCCCAAAACGAACGGCAGCAACCTACACAAGATGGTAATGACCATGACTGTGATGTCCGCAGCACAAATTCCAAGGATCCTGCCTATTATAGTTCACAGACATGGCAACAGTACATTGATGGTACTGTAAACAGCTTCAATGTTCCACAGCCATCACAGTGCCTTGCATCAAGCCAGCAGCCTTCGACCCAGCAACCTTCAACTCGGCAACCTTCATCAAGACAGGAGCCTTCAACCCGGCAACCTTCCTCGAGCCAGCAGGCTTCAACTCCGCAACCTTCATCGAGCCAGCAGCCTTCGACCCCGCAACCTTCATCAAGACAGCAGCCTTCAACCCAGCAACCTTCATCAAGACAGCAGCCTTCAACCCAGTCACCTTGATCAAGACAGCAGCCTTCAACCCACCAACCTTCATCAAGACAGCAGCCTCCAATCCAGCAACCTTCATCAAGACAGCAGCCTCAAACCCAGCAACCTTCATCAAGACAGCAGCCTCCAACCCAGCAACCTTCATCAAGACAGCAGCCTCCAACCCAGCAACCTTCATCAAGACAGCAGCCTTCAAACCAGCAACCCTCATCAAGCCAGCAGCCTTCAACTCAGCAACCTTCATCGAGACAGCAGCCTTCAACCCAGCAACCTTCATCAAGACAGCAGCCTTCAACTCAGCAACCTTCATCAAACCAACCCCCTTCAACCCAGCAACCAGTACACAATAATCTACAAATGAACTCTTCACCTTCATGTCTGAGTATTTGTCATTCTTCCAAGCATGCTTTTTGGTTGTTTCCTTATCATATTTCACAGTCAACTTTTCAGGGAAGAACAGGGTCAAATGCCTGTACATTTATTGCATTTTTTTTATGGCAAAACTGTTTCATGTAAATAGCAATGCAAAGGCCAATGACGGAAATGGGCCGACAAATGCTGCATTATTACTTCGTACACTGAACATTGCAATTCAAGCTGGCAACCATATCCACGACTCCATCACTGGTGGACGACCAATCAACTTTCCAGTGGACGAGGCTATCGTACATCTCAATGGCAGCATTGGGCAAACAAAAATTGAAGAGACACTGGACATAGGATTTATCAATGAAAATCCACTGGTCCCTCAATCTTCCTTAAGTTTTTATCTTGAATGCCTTGAAAATGAACCTTCAAGTCTTGCTGCCATAGTTATAGTCAACCACATGACAATCTGTTTTGTTGCTCGTGATGAAAAGCTATTTATTCTCGACAGCCATTTACATTTTCCTCATGGTGCTATGATTCGTGTAACAAGTCTGGAAACAAAGGAAGAAATTTCTTTCAGAACTTAAACCAAAACTATCACTACCATGCAACATATGTTCATTGACATTTGTAACATTTCTGTAATTATGTAACAATTTTGAAACATAACTTCAGTATACATGTCAATTAATCTTAATCTAATAATTTTATAATTTAACCATGCTCTTGTATTTCTTGAAATGATAGTATTTCTGGAAGTTTAAATCAAGTAAATGACAGATATCCAAGTAAAAACGTACTGCATGGTTGAAAAAATGTAGCATAAAAAGGGATAGCTCCTTTTACTCTTATCATCATGGTATTTGCATTTTAGTTTTGCACAAGGCGACAAGAGGCTCAAGTGAATATTACAAGCATAAAATTTCCCCTCTTTTGTGAACTTTCTCATTTGTGCTTTCTTCTAGAAAAGATAATTTTTTCTTTTGTACTTTAAATAATTTATTAGCTTTAAGTGAGTTTGGCTGTTCTGCAAAGTTTGTATCAATGAAAACATGCACCCTTGTTATTACATGTATAATATGTCCAACTGGATTTGCAATAACATACCTCTGGAAAATGCCACTTTTTGCACAGGAACCATGTCAGAAGCATTTTCTAAAAAGCCCAGAAGGCATAAAATTCACTCCAAAGAGAAACAAAGGGGAGAAGGAAAGGAAGGAAAGATACCTAATGTTTTTTACTGTCTACTTTCTGAACAAGAAAAAAGCTAAAACACGTAAAAATGGTGAAATTAGGCCAATTTTTTACAGATATCTTTTTTGAAAATCCAGTTAGATGTGTTTTGCCTATTGAAAATAGTCCAAGAAATGACTAAACAGAAAAAGTCTTGTCTTACCTTTTTTGATGTGTGGTAACTTGCAAATAAATGCCACTAATTTTAGCTTATGTCTTATCAACTGCTGATTCAAAAGGATTTTGAGGTACATGTACATACATGTACCTAAATTACCAATGCATCCTTTTGTAGCATATCCGTATATAGAAAGGTACACTATACTGATTATCCACTGATACATGTAAAGTGATGTTAACATTTTTCACAACAATTTTAATTAACTTTTATTTTGAATTTCAATCAGGCTTGGACAAAAAGAGCTTACATGCACGTGGTTGTAAATTTAATTATTATTTAAATATTATATAGAATGTGGCAGTCAGATGAGGTTGGACACGGTCCGAAATGCAGCATGGGTAAATAATCCAATGCGCTTCAGTTTACGCGAGCTCTCGTGGCGTTCGGATCTCTGACCAGGCGATCGAAGATACGCTTAGAGCGGAATTTCGCTCATATTTTCGATATAATTGCTGGACATCGAACGTTCTTCTGCCTCACAATTCTCTGGATTACCTTACCTTCACATCGTGATCGATGAAGACAACAAAATCATGGCTTTTTCTCATCGAATCCCAGAGTAAAGATGAGCCCACGCGCGATCGACCGATCAATCGAGATCCTACAAACGCAGATAGATGTTTACAACTATTTCCTCTACATATCCTGCCACTTTGTAACGTATGGCAACACTTGAATACCTGTGCTTCCCGAGTAATGCAGGTTTGCGCCTCTCATCGAATTGCCTTGAATAAGTCGCGACTGAAAACTTTAGCTCACCTAAGCTTGAATGCAAACTGCTTATATCTACTTCAGGTTGTCTGTTGTTTACATTTAATTATACGTTTATGGCTCAAATGTTCTACTTTATTATTTTACAGTGAACTCAAGAGACACTGTTTATGCACTGTGCCAACATGTCATATGTATCATTGCCTGAGATATAGTTAATATTATTAACAGAAGTTAGTAACATTAAGGACTGTTCAAGGAGTTTACTAGTAAAGATCTGTTTGCAAGTAAAGATTTTTTTTTCAGTGATGTCATAGTTACTAGTGTGTAAGCTTTTGCAATACTGTACCTAAATCTGGTCATGGAAACCTTACATGTACATCCATGTCATAATGATGTGAGGTAGTGCACAATTTTAGGTATACCCTTTGCCTTGGATTATTTACATTGTTGTAAACTGACATATTCCCCATAACTCAAAAAAGTTGCAAAGTCAATCAAGCAAGTTACAAAAAGTCAAGGTGACCAGATCAATGGGCATTTAACTTGGGAGAGGGTTACCAGGGTACGACAAGAATTGTATGTTTTGTTAAATGCAGCTTGGGCAGCCTCTGGCAGTCAAACAGCCCAGATTTCAAAATATTATGTCTGTAATGTTGAAACCAAGTTGAGACTAGGCTGCCATACTACACAAATGTTTTAAAGTGGTCACTTCTCTTCTAAATAAAAACCTTGATCTCTCCTTGAAGAGAACAGAACATGAAATAAAAAAAAAATTGGCTGATAAATTCTCTGCAATCAGTGGCCAGCATTCTAATATTCAAGGCCAAATATATATATAGAAAAAAGACAACATGAGCTTCATCACTTTACCTGTAGTTCAGGATTCTAAATTGATTTTTGTGTCTAGTTTTACCTAAGAAATTATAACCTTTCGAAAGGAACCTATTGTAATGCAATGTTTGACTGGATTCCCATTGTCTTTGCTTCATGCTATAAAGTCAATGGAGAATAATCACCATAATGATTAATAGTTTTAAGATTTTAGCAGTGTTTGAAAATAAAAACTTGAGATGACTATTGTTAAGTGCTCATGTGGGGTCTTGATTGCCTTGACAATTTGGGCTAGACTTTTAGGAAAACATCCATCACCATTCAGTAATTCTGGACAACCAGACAAGTATTGATTTCAAACCTGGCCTTGTACCAATATGAGGTACAGTACATGTAGGTACTTAGCACATGCACATGCGCAAAACAGATGGAAACAAACAAATATCTCCACATTACAGAAACAAAACAATCCAGAGCAATCTTTAATTGAAGTATGTTATCAACATTTATCTTACAGCCTGAAACTGGCGGTCAAGAAATGCATCATAGAATATTACATTAAAAAACCTGATATGCTAATAATTTGGAGCAAATTTTTCTAAAACATGAAAGTAAATAATTGATATTGGAAGCTGTTTCCTTCTCAAGATGAGCTCATCAAGCATACTCAAAGCTACATTGCAGAGACAGCATATGAGTAGGGGCTGTCTCTTTTCATTCCACAGCTCCTGGTTACAACACTGGTTATGAATTAACATCCATGGTAATCATTTCTTAATCAATTGTGTATACTCTGATACCTGTTGAGAAAAATTGCAAAGAAACATTGACCTATGTGTACAAGAACTTTTAAATATCACAGAAACAATAAATGAATTGCTCTAACAACTGTATAATTTGTTGTTAATTTTCCCTTAACATAAAGAGGCAACTTTTCCATGAATTTACGTTAACCTGTAAAAATACAGCAATCTACCGGGCAACAGACATAAAAATAATAATATCAATGCAACCCAACAACTGCAAGGAAAATAAAGCGAGTTAAAGGATACAAACACCACGAAAACAACTAGGTTTCCCTTAGTGTTTGGCGGTTGTGCTGTCCTATTTACCGCCAAAAAATCTCAAACTCTGGACGAATACATGTACACAGATGTATTGCAGGAAAACGGTGAGAGGTGCGACATCTTAAAAACAAATTATAACTATTCTTGGTTGAAAACTCCATTGGTTCGGAACAAGAAATAATTTATTATGTGATTTTACCAGGTAAAATGAAGAAAAGTAGTTAAATTTGCTTTTCTTAAGCCAGGAGATTACGCGGACTGCACGCACAATTTCGCGGGTTCTTCGTGACATTTCACAGCGTGAGAGACAAATAGTGGCAAAAATTCACCAACTTCAACATCGTATAATTCACTAACTAGAGGGGCGCTTAGGGGCGCCTGATCATTTTCTGTTAGGAAATTAACTTACTTTGGAATGGATATTAATTTTGAAGTCTGACAAGTTTGGGTTTGGAGAGAAATCGACAAAATGTAACATCAACTCAAATTTCACAAAGCGTAACAAAGGCCGACAGTGAAGCACCGAAGTCAAGTCCTAACTTGTCTTAGAAATCAAGTATAGAGTCAAGAAGTTTCCAGCAACTAGCCCAGTGCCAACTCGAACTTGTCCTGTGTGTTTGAAATCGCAAAGGTAAAAACAAGTAGGTAAAAATGATCAATATTGATACTCACCTCTTCCTAGAAGCCCGCCATGTTGATTTCATGCCCACGATAAAAGAGCATTCGTGATTCGCTAATACGACCAACCATGATGCCTTTCAGACCGTGTCCAACCTCCTCTGGTGGCAGTGAAGCAAATTTATTTTCTTTGTTTATGAACTTTGCTTTTTGATAAATTTATGAAGGTATTAAGTAAACATATGAGACAAGGATGTTTATGGGTATTTATATTAACAGACAATGGTTTGGATTTTAAGATACATACCACATATAGATTTATATAAAGAGACAGGAACATCAGACAAAACTATTTTGCTTGAAAATAACACAAAAATATTTTCTTTTATGCATTACATTTGAAAGCATGATAAAGTTGTAATACGATTCTGGCAGTTTGTTGTCATTCCATTGCTCACATAATAAAAGGGCTTTGTGTTTTTCACTACTGTCGATTTAGCTGAAAATAACCTGATGGTCATGCACTTGAAAAGTCATTTGTTGTCAGTCCATTGCTCATACATTACATTTGAAAGCGTGATAAAGTTGTAATACGATTCTGGTAGTTTGTTGTCAGTTCATTGCTCACATAATAAAAGGGCTTGGTATTTTTCACTAAGATGGTCATGAACTTGAAAAGTCATTCGTCTTTTACAGAAATTGTACAGTCAGTATTTGTTAGATTTTCCTCAGTAGTTAACGCCAGATTCTGCATGCATTTAGACCAGTTTCTTTTCCCTATAGACCGCGAAACCCCTAAAAGTAAGGAGAGCCACAGAAAATTACAACTTACACAGAGCGTGAGGTTAGAGTTCGTTCCACTGGACAGCAAAAAAAACATCTGCCCACAAAACGATCCATATAGACTTCCTTAAATCGTAAGATAAGCTATAACCCTTCTTAGTACCCATTTTACCATTAGAAACTTCTTTTAAAAGATGTTGTCAGGCGAGCGAATGTGAATAAATTGAGCTATGAGGCCATAAGTGCTAGCTGCTTACAAGTATACTGAATTTGTTCAAACAAACAAATGATCTTACCTCCGGGCATGGCTGAACTTACTTCAAGAAAAAAAAGTTCATTCCTTTCTAGATTGTGCGTGGTACGTGTTCTTTTTTCTTCTACTCTTCGATGGCCGTTGATTTGATATTCTTATGATTGGAGAAACACGCGGCTTCCGCCATTTTGATTTTACTCTTGGACATGCGCAGACGTTTGACCGCTGTGTGGGTACGGCGAGGCTGCGGCGAGGCTGCAGTACGGCGGCAAATAGTGAAGATCACTTCCGGTGACGTCATATCGCGTGTTCCACAACGGCTTTCCCGCTGTAGTCTTGCTTTCCACTACGAGAAAGTGCCTAGTTTCACGTACTCTTCACTACGTGAGTATAAGCCTGCTATTTACTTCTCATTTTAACGCTGTTTTCACTGTTTGAGCAGCCTAACTCGAAGATAAAGTACTCAATCATAAAAATTCGTTCGAAGATAACTGTTTCTTTGTCATTTTTGTACAGAAAATTTGAACGATTTTAACACCTATCGTAAGCGACAGTCATATTTTATTGACCGGTCCGAACAGCCGCAGGTAAGATAGCTTTGTATCTACTAAGCTGAGCTGTTCAAACTGTATTTTATTTGAATTGAAAGCTTTGTATTTTCGGACTTATCACATTGTAACAACACCCTACCCATGCTGAACTCGAGCTTTTTATCGGTGTTAAGCTTATTTTGTTTTGTGGCTGGAATTACATCGGTTCTAAAAGCAGCTGAGAGGCAAATCTAAGCTTTGGGAGATGTAAGATCGACACAGGAGAAAGAAATCATTGTCACTGATCAAGCCTTTGTCTTATGAAAGTAGAATAAAGTCGAACGTATCCATTTTTGTAAAGACACGTAGATGATGAACACCCCGTTGCCGTACAGCGAAATCTTAATCTGTTTGAGGTTTGCGGAGGGAACGGGGTTGTCAGCCTAGTCCTTCACGGCCGAAGTAGCAGTAGTAGCGGCCCGCCGTAGTGTATCTTAAAGTAGGGACTTTAAGATATGGTACGGCGAGGCTGTAGTACGGCGGCAAATAGTGAAGATCACTTCCAGTGACGTCATTTCGCGTGTTGCACTACGGCTTTCCGGCCGTTTAAGTCTTGCTTTCTACCACGGAAAAAGTGCCTAGTTTCACGTACTCTTCACTACGTGAGTATAAGCCTGCTGTTTACTTCTCATTTTAACGCTTTTTTCACTGTTTAAGCTGCCTCGTTCGAAGATAAAGCACTCAATCATAAATATCTGTTCGAAGATAACTGTTTCTTTGCCATTTGAATGAATTTAACACCTATCCCGAAGCCTATCGTAAGCGACAGTCGGCATATTTTATTGACCGGTCCGAATAGCCGCAGGTAAGAATCAAAGCTTTGTATCTACTAAGCTGAGCTGTTCAAAATGTATTTTATTAGAATTGAAAGCTTTGTATTTTCGGGTAAAGGGAGTAAGTTTCTAAATAAACTATGGTGCTGGGTCGGTGGGAGTATTACAGGATAATTTGGTTTTATCAACTGAGTTGATAATGTGAATTGGCCACCGTAAAGAGATTCGAAAGCTGACGTTCTAATCAATATCTTCGCCAAATTCAGAGTGCTCAAAATTCTTTCTCACGTAATATTATGAGGATTACTATCGGAGCTATGTGCCAAAAACGTGACGGCCTCGACAAACAGATTCAACATTGTCGCTCTGAACTGTTTAAAATCTGCCCAGCTATCTTAGTACAATCTATTCGCACCAAAATCCAGGAGGTCATTACTAAACTTTTAACCATTTACACCTATTAAGGCCCATAAACTTGAACAGTTAACACTGAGGTCCTCCGAATACTTGTGACTCGTCACTTGAAAGTCTTAGCACGGTAGTTACTATTCCAGAAAATCTTCCGCTTTCCGACGCAGAGAAATCCGTCCTCAGTAAGGGCTTGAATTTTTGTTCCTATATCCAAAAAACTTGACGAATTCTCGGTTAAGTAAGATGTTGAAAAATTTATTCGCCGCGTTCAACTTAAAGCCTTTTTCCATGATAAAGAGGATGATTCTAACACCTCGGACAAAGATATTTTCGAGACGCTTCAGACTCGAAAATCAAAGTGGACTTCCCCAGAGGGCCAGTTCGCCTCTTTAGATTTTTTAATTAATAAATGCCGTCATGACATCAATGAACTAAATTTCAATCGTAACACCAAATTTTCCAACCTTTCATTGGAAGAGAGGGCGGCGCTACAAAATCTTAGTAAGCGCAAAGACATAATTGTCAAGGCGGCCTACAAAGGGGGCGCATTAGTTGTTTGGCGGGCCGACCTCTACCAAAAAGAAGCTTTGCGGCTACTTTCTGACACCTCTTTTTATGCTGAACTCGATAAAGATCTCACTTCCACTAACCAACAAATTGTCAAGAGCACTATTAACGACCTTATAATCAAACAAGAATTGCCGGCTACAGCCACTAATCTCATCATCACCACTCCTAGAACTTCAAGTATTTACTTTTTACCTAAAATTCACAAACCTAACAACCCAGGCCGACCTATAATCTCTGCGTGTAGTTGCCCTACCGAACTCATTTCTAGCTATATAGACAAAATTATGGCACCTATCGTCAGATCTTTACCGTTATATGTTAAAGACAGTCAACACGAACTCCAAATTTTTCGCGATTTCAATTTCCTGGGCGAAGACAAACTTATTTTCACTATGGATTTTACATCTCTTTACACCGTCATCCCTAAATGTGCGAGTTTTTCGACAAACGTGGCTATCCTGCCTCTGTTGTTCAAGCAGGTCATCATCGCACCCAACGAATTGATCGGCAGTCAGCACTACAAACGTCTCAGAGGGAGAATAATAATAGAATTCCATTCACTCTCACATTTCACCCTCACAACCACGCGGTAAAATTCACCATTCGAAAAAACTTTAAATTACTTCAAAATGATCCCGATACTCATAGAATCTTTTCGCAACCGCCATTAATTTCATTCAAACGCGACAAAAACATATTTAACTTTTTACTCAGAAGTGCTTTCCAAACGAGTGAACAACACGGTACTTTTAAATGCGCGCACGCGATGCAAAACACGTCCTTTCATTTGCAACGGTGAGAAATTGTCGGGGCCCAAGCTATCTATTAAGAACACTGATCATTCTACCTGTACCTCAGCCAATGTGATCTACTGTATAACTTGCACTCTCTGCAAAAAGTTATATATCGGCGAAACAGGTATACGACTAAGCGACCGACTCCGAGAACATCTTCGCGACGTTGAGAAAGACGACAAAAACGCATCTAAACCGGTCGCTAGACACTTTAATCTGCCAAATCATTCGAAGCAACATATGGCGGTCTGCCGCCTCTCCCTACATCAAGGAAGCACAGAAAGCCGCAAGACTCTAGAACAAAAATTTATTTTTCAAATCGGCACTCTTAATCCTCACGGTATCAACGAACGCTTTTCATTCAACTAATTTATTCTGTTGTTTTTCACGTTGCCAGGCACCAACCAT
>JAHPZR010052760.1:0-13358 GCA_019787425.1 Platygyra sinensis
TCAACTAAATTGATTATTGACAGAAGCACTTTGTTACCCATACCACAAACACAATGGCAGTTCTTTAAAACCTGTCAGATTCAATTAATTATCTTCCATTTTCATAACTCATGAATGCAAAGAATTGAAATACTGTTATGATGAGAAGAGGAAACAAAGTTCCTTTATTCTTTTAGAGTTTACTTCTTTCCCTTCTAAGCAAAGGAAATGCTTCCCTTTTCATGTTTGCCCAGTTAAGCTTTGAAAAGATGAGAGATGCTCCCTAGTAACTTTAAAACAAGTTAGTTATAAGAACTTCAGAAGATTGTGTATAATAAAACCAATATTTATTAAAATTCCATTTAAAATGGTAGCTACTACCTCTTCCTCTGAAAGTATATCAATACTTTTCATATGGTAAAATTATTATCTTGCTCAAGACAAAATTGTCATATTTTCATTGCTGAACAAAAACTGTCTATTGCCTCTTTCATCAATTTGGTGTGCAGAGGCACAATAGCTGTTTGTGTTTCACTAATGCCTGTTCTACTTGTTGACCCACAATTTCTGTGACCAGTGTCTTTCACTGCGATTTTCTGCTCTTCCAGTTGCTGAGAGGAAGAAAAGAATCTTGCATCTTCAGAAAGTACTTTCTTTTCCTCCATGTCATGTTGTTAAACCAAGTTTCCTTGAAAGCTATGAAGAAAATGAAGCAATGAATCACACTTCTTATTTTTTCAAAAACAACATATAAAGCACACTTGTGAAAGTGC
Source organism: Platygyra sinensis (assembly GCA_019787425.1). Lineage (NCBI taxonomy): Eukaryota > Metazoa > Cnidaria > Anthozoa > Scleractinia > Merulinidae > Platygyra > Platygyra sinensis. The sequence continues at coordinate 753 of JAHPZR010052760.1, forward strand.
CACTGATAAAAAGACACAAAAGCCCACAGTCAAATGAATTCTCTTGGGTTAAGTCCAGGAGAAAATACCTTGTTGTTGAACCTTATTGTTCCTTTCAATTCTCATTTCCAAACGCAAGCCATAAATACAATACAATACAACTTGATAGTGATAAAGATTTGATGTATTACTCAAGTTCTAACACTTTAGAGCAATTACTATGGTAGAAGACTATCAGATCAATGTACCCGCTCATAAACTGTCCAGGATAAAGCTGCCATAAGAGTTCTTCTCAGAGTACGGGGAACCAAACCCTTGAAGAGTCCTTGTACTCCATTTGTCTAAGGAAAACAAATTAGAAAGTGTTAAAGATGGATTCCATTCAAAGTTTGTGCAACAAGTGCAAATATTATTTGCTACAAATCTGCTCATAGCTCAGTAACTATTTGCAAGCTATTAGAAACATCTCACTTTGATTCATTTCTGTACGTGACTTGGCAATTCAATTCCCAAGCATTCTGGAGAAAGTTAGTGTCAAACCTTGTAGGACAGCTTAAAACAAGCATAATTGTGTTTTGAGCTGATCTGGAATGTCCGTTTGGATTCAAAAAAAGAAGACAAAGTTATAAAAGTGAAATCTCATTAATAGGCTTCAAGCTTGTGTTGTTTTGTTTTGAACTGACATACAGTTTTTACAGTCAAAACGCCTGAAGCATTCCACCTAAACAATGATTAATGCCTTCATTAATCCAGAGCCATTTCAATTCTTGGCTTCAAATTTGGAATAGTCAACTGAATATTGTAATCATCCAACTGTAGCATCCATTCAAATATTGAATGTTGATTGGACTAATGAGCAATACATCAAATGACAGTTGGTTATGCCGTGGAGGAGTCCTTGAACGAAGGCGCCATTTTGAGCTCTTTCGTCCACCATGGTGTTCGTTGAGTTCACGGATGGCAGAAAACTAAGTTGGCTATGGTAGAAAAACAAGAAGCGTTCTTGGAAAGGACATGTTCAGATGTCAGGAAAGAAATTCACACAGAGATTGGGGAACTGTTGCTGGCAACATTCCGTTTCGTAGTCTGGTAAGTCCTTTGGCACTTGTACAAGAGTCCATCAATGTCCTGGGAAAATGTGCTGTGCAAGTCAGTGTGCTAGTAGTGGAAAATCATTCCGATGGTTACCCTGAAAACATTTTCCGTATTTGGAACACTTTGTTATTAGTCCAATCAATATTCGATATTCGAATGGACACTACGGTTGGATGATTACAATATTTAGTTGACTTTTCGAAATTTGAAGCCAAGAATCGAAACAGCTCTGATTTAATGAACACATTAATCATTGTTTAGGCGGAACGCTTCAGGCGTTTTGACTGTAATTTTAAAATATTATTGACTAACTTCAAATTCAACTTTCTCTTGCAGGGTCAGCTGGAGAGCTTCAGTCAGTTCTTCTTAACTTACTCAAAATGTTACCATGCTATGAAGTTTTTTGATAACTTAATTCTTTCCTTTATTCCTTGAATCAGCATAAATTTTTCTGGCTTGTCTATTTGTTATTGAAAGGTGCAACGCTTTCTTGAGTGGTTTGATTGAAAAAAATAACTTGTGTTTGATGTTATAAACAGCTTAATACTTGAGATAAGTTTTTAATTACCTTGAACACACAAAAGACAGCACTGCCAGTACTATTATACTTGTGTGGAAATAACTGGAGTCTTGTCTTCACCACATCTGCTGGCTGAGTTACAATTGATGCCATAATGCCAGCAAAAGCACCACAGGTGAATGTCTCAAATGAACTCAGTTCAGGTGTGCCAAGTTCTGATAGACAAGATACACTCATTAAACATCTGTTCAAGGTAAGACACAAAGCAAAGAGTATTCATTGGCAACATGTAAGCCAAAATAAGAAACTGAAGCAGCGACAGAGATCAGCCACAGTTTAATACACTGCATTGCTCCTATCAACTTTTTCAGAGAGACAGGTGAGAGACCCAACTACATCCAAATATTACATCCCCTCTATACAACATTACAAGGATCTCCAAAGACATTTTAAACATTTCCCAGCTCCTGTTTCAAGAAATGATTTTCCTTGAAAATGGGAGAATCAGGAAAACTGTACTATGGTCATTTATATGGACTTCTCTGTTCTCTCATTGCTTGACTTAACAAGTACACTTTGAATGAAAGTGTGTTAGTTAACTACATGTAACTAATGCACTTTGAAAAAGTGTTAGTTAAGGCTTTAATGGCTCAAGGGATGAAGACATGATCTTCTATTACTACTGGAAGCTTGAATACAATTTAATAAATAAATTATCTCTCTTGATGTTTGCATAATTTACTATGCAATTACTGAAAATCAAACATGAGAGAATATTTCATCAGAATATCCAAACACCAAGACAGTTGAAAATATGATGTGCAGCAGAGGGTTTTTTTTTTGAGATGTTTGGATGTCTGATGAAACACTGCCTTGAGTGTTTGATATATCTTCTCAATAGAAATAAAAGCTATGAAGTAAACAGAAAAGCAAAACTGCCACATTTATGCTAATTAAGACCAGGTATCCAAAACTCTGTCACGGTTGTGATTTTCTTCATTTTAACTTCAAGAGATATTATAATGATTTGAGAATGTTATTTGCTATTTAACAAGCATGGTTAAAACTATGCATAATCCTGGCTTATATTGAGAAAATGTCTTTTTACCATTCTTGGCCTGCCTCTTTATCTCAGTGTAAAACATCAAGTACAGTCCTGAAAACGGAGCATCCCGTGCAACTGTTGCCAGCAACCCACTATACAGGCCTACAACAAAAAGTAACCAACATTTAGTTCATTTTCCCTCACAGCTATTGTAACCAAGTGACATCTCACAATGAGTTAAAACCAAATGTATGAACAACACACACAAAAACCTTATCACTACTGCCTAACCTTTGCCTCCTTCACTTTTCCAAATTGACGTCAATGCATGTCGCATACTGTTATATTTATAAAATCCACTCTACAATCAAAGAAATTAACATCAAACTGTTAAAATATATACATTCTATCTTGTGACAACAGCTCTCATATGTCTAGATAAGCACCTGGAGATTGCCGAAACTGCCCAACACAAACAAACTTTGTGAACTTTTACAGCAGTAAATTTTAAACCCTCAAAATCTTCAAAATGAAGACATTCAAATGTTCTGCCACTGAGCAAGACATTTCTTTTTATCATAACTTTAATAATTTTAATGTTATTTTAACGTTTAAATATGATTTTTATTGTATTTTTAGGCTTTTTAAAGTAGTTCTCTTTAACTCTAATATTGTATTTTTATTAGACTTTTAAATGTAATAATTTATGAAAATTCTTTATATAATTAATTTTAAGATACAGGGCCCCTATGGAGACCAGCCTTAGAGCTGAATGGGCTACACTGTATAAAAAAAGTTTACTTACTTACTTACTTACCTCAAATCTTGTCTTAACTACTGTGACTGGCAGCAGAGTTATTCCTGCTATAGTTCTTGCACATGCTCCTAATACAACTGATTCTCCCATTGTTCTTTCATTACTGTAACAAAGAAGGAAACAAAATATATTGATAATGGCTGTGAGAAATCAGTAGTATTAGAAGTAAAGCTTTTGATTAGTATAAAAAGACTAAAAAAGGTTGGACCATGCATTTTTTACAAACAAAAGAACCCAGAAACTGACAAGAGTACTCAAGAAAGCCAGAAAAAACACTCACCATGCATCTTGTGTTTTTCCTGACATTTTTGTTGTACTCTCTTAGCTTACTTGCAATGCTTTATTACAGAACAATGCAGGATCAAAGCTTACATATTTCCTAGCAAGAGCCTTTACACTGGTACAAGCTTTACCATAAGAAGTGGTACCGTAAAGTGATGTAAAAAGGTAGACCAGCTAAAAGGAGTACACCCTCCTAAACCCCCTACTGTAGGTTGACCAAGACCTTGATTAATCAAGAGTTGATGGGTCATTTAGAAGTCCAGGGAAATTAACATGGCTTATGTCTTTTACCAACCTGGTAAACTGGGTCAGACCATGGAGAGTACAGAAATACATTCCTATACCAGGAACACATCTCGACAATGACTACAAAAAAAAAAAGAAAAAAATACCTATTGTAAGTATAAATATCTGAAAACTGGGGAATGATTGTTTTCCGACTCTGAAGTACTTGTAGACACAATAAGAAACAAGATATTGAAGCAGAGTCAATTTTTAGTGGTGGCAAGCTTTCCACACAGTCATATTCACATTCTCAAGGGAATGGCTGGCTGAGATATCCTTCTTTATCATATTCACTAAGCTAATTTGCATATTTAAAAAACTTTAAGGTAAAACAGTAACTTTCCAAATGACCTTCATATATGAATAAAGTCCCTTTCTAAATGTGGTACAATTTTTGATGAAGGACTGATAAAGCGAGTCTGCATGAAATTGGCACCATACTTCTATACTGAACATGATTGCTAAAACACTTGGGACGAAAGCCCCTTTTACAGCAGAATTACATACAAATGGACAGCGTTAAACCAGCATGAGAAATTTCCACACAACAGCATATTCTTTGTATTTGTTAGCCTCCAGGGTTTTTTTTGGAGAAAAAAATTATTTCAAATACTGAAATCTTTGAATTAGTGCCCCCTTTGAATAAGCACCCCTCCCATCGGCCAAAATTTAAAATAAGCGTCTCCCCTCCAATAAATGTCCCCCTCCCCCCATTTTGTGGTCAAGTAATGAGACAACATATTTAATTTCCATCAAGTAGTTCTAGATTTGTGCATCGTTTTATTTTGTGACCATGTTAAGTTTGGAAAAAAATTACAGCTTCTTACGGTGCCGATGTTAAAGTGTAGGATCAGTTTCTGTTACTGTTTACGTGCAGATGATGTATTAAAAAACAATCATGTCAGGCCACAATTAAGGAAGCATTAAATTAATGCCCCTCTCGATTAAAGGCCCCCCATGTCTTCTCTTATTCGAAGTTTCATGGTATAATTTGATTCAAATAGAATTCAAGCTACTATTTTTTTTTGTGAAAGATCTACTTTGTAGGTAAAAAAGGATTTTTGAACGGCGAGATCGATACTTGAATCCATATTGAATCAAAGAAAATCTGAAAACTAAATAGACTGTCCAACCCGCCCATCCCCTATGGAATTTCCTGGATCATTGACCCCCTACTTCTCTAAAATTTCAATTCCCTCAGTGGTGGGGGTAAGGATATTTTCTGGAACCACATCAGTATCTTGTTTCTTATCATATGAAAACCATATAGGAACCTCCATAAGATTCCAGTGCAAGAAGAAATTTTCATGATTAAAAAAAACTCACAGGAACAAGGCCTCTCCAAAGCCCCACAATGTGCTCTCTTCGGGCCACAGAGTAAAATGTGTAAAGCATACCATCGGTACCTCTGTCGAACAAAAATATATTATGTGATGAGTACCTGAAGACTTCATCTATTTCAAAATTTAAATCAAACGTTGCAGTTTCTTGTACTTCCAGTATCCTGACAAGTGCTCACCCCAACTTTAACCTCCCTGCGGGTGAAACTTGCAAGCGAGTTTTCACCAGGTCAAACGGTTGAAATAACAACGTAGAACAAGTGCCGCTCAAAGAACCGGCAATGAAAGCCTTCGCCAGGGATTCCTGCAAGAGAAAAGACAATACAAAACAATTAGATGGTCAATTCAACCTGCGTCGATTGCGACCACACATATATAACATGTTTAAACAATAGTCAACTTACATGGTGTTTACGACCGCTTCGACCCATTCAGTCGACGATCAAAGTTTTCTTCCCTCTTGTCCTTGATTGATCTCCTTGAGAATAAGCCAACTCTTTGTTTACACCAAGGTTAAGAAGAAATTTGCTACGCGGGAACGATCGTTGAGGAAAGTTGTCTTTCCGGCGGATCTGTACATGCCGCAGACGTTCGATTCACGTGCTTTTCTCCGACGACAGTATACACGTTAAAAACCAAAAGTTAAAGAAGAAGACGTTCAATTGATCAGACGCAATGGGAATAGCTTCCTGTCTGTAAAAAGGACAAATTATCACCCGAAATTTCTGACGAAATTAACACTTCTTCCTCCTTTTCTCCAGTCAAACGAGTCCAAAATCCTGTTTTTGTCACGAGACTTCTATGACGCGCAGATAATTCGACATTTTATTGGTCAATAGAAAACGTGCGGATTGGCGCGGAATTTGATTTTGCCTAATATGGAACGCACATGTTCCAAATATGGGTCACGCTTTCCCAAATACGGGAGAGTTGTGCCAAATAAGTCACGCTTACCCAAATACGGGGGATCGGGAGCATGCAAAACAATTATTCGGCAAATAACTGAGGGCGGCGCTGACTGAGGGGTTATGTAACTTTGCAGTCAACAATTTCGTGTTTAGTTATCGATAATTACCGTAAGTAGTCTCTGTTTCGGTCTGTCCTCGAATCGGTCTTTTTGTTTCTTGTCGACAAAGGGTCGATAAAGGATCGATCTCTCCTCAAGCAGCCCATAACTCCTCTCTTTCAAAAATATGACCCCTCAAATATAAAGGAGAACTCCATCTCTTTACATGGCAGTCACTTCACTCCAATAAATGACTCGAATGAATGACTCGTGCTCCAGTAAACACTAACATGTACACTATACGCGAGTCTGAATTATCAATAGAATTCATTTCATTGAAGCTGTGTGGAATACAAATGCGAGCCCTCCCTCTGTAGACTGTAGTGCACTCCGTACGAAGAACAAGTACTCCGGCACAAGACATACACTTACTCTAACAGAGAATTACACTGAATATGTATTGGCAAAATACTTGCAGGAATTCAAGTTTGCCAGGGGCTGTGTAGTGAGTGAATTGCAGTCCACAAACGGACACCTGCCAAACCCAAGTTACTCAACCTGACAAGATACCGATACACTTCCCAGCACTGCCGGTAGATATGTGTGTTATCTGACGACGACTTGATCATTGAGTTTCATTGGTGCACCGTCTCTGCCTCTAGACCTATTGCCATTAATGATGTTTCCCTCAAACACAAAAAATTAAGGCAATGTTTTAATATTAGTAACTGTTTTATTGTTGGGAAACCCTGGTAATGCTTGTCCAGGAAGTAGACAGACAAGGTAAAATAAGACACAGTGAAGACAAATGTTCCATCCAAACGATAAATAAACTGACCATCCAGTCAGTTAAATTTTTTGTTTGAAAATATCTCAAAAGTACAAAATGCAACCTAGGGCCTGTTTACATGGAGGGAGGGGTTGCCCTGGCAAGCGGGTTAACCAAAGCTGGATAGCAAAGATAGCCTGGGTTTACAGGCCGAAGTTCACAGATAGGGTAACCCTATAACCCGCGACTTCTCAGATAGGGTAACCCTACCTGCCTTGTAAAGACGAAGAAGGAAAAAAAGCGGAAAAGTACGAGTGCTAAGGTGACCCTCTCTCCTTGTTGTCAACAGGCCCTCAGTGTCGATTGATGCTACACCACTCCTGTACAACATTGATGAGCAAAAAGTCCCCCCTAGCTCTTCAGGAAGCTGAAATTTAGATCATCCATTAACTTCTAATACCTCCAAGTCCTCCAACGCTACAGTTCTTGAGAAACATCGTGTTTTCACTTTTCATACAGTCAGAAAACTGCCAGATTGCGGGAAGAACTGCGATAACGCAGAATGTCATTTTCAGGATCAAAATAGCCAGAAACGAAAAAAAAAAATGTGTTTAAATCCACTTCATAGCAACAAATAAATTTATTGCGAACTACTTGCTATTTATATAAGGTCCTGTGATTCACACATGAAGTATTCATCATTTGTGTATAAGCAACTCTAGCATAGCTAGTCCTAAGGACTCCTACTAGCAAGTGAGTACAGTTTTTGCTGACTTACCCTGTCTGGGTTCAATTCCCACAGAGGGTGGGGAAGGCAGAGCACAGGGACTGGTCTAATGTGCAACTAAGTCATAAACCCGGGGGGGGGGGGGGAGGGGTACTCCCTATAATGGCCTATGCGGGGAGGCTCCGCCTGAAAGGGGTACCTTTTTCAGGCTTCAGGTATATAAAAGGGTAGGGATTTCACAAGTTGAGGTATATAAAAGGGTAGGGAAATCGGTCATTTAGGTATTTAAAAGGGCCTTTAATTATGATATTTCGAATAGGCAGTATCAGTTTATTTATTAACCACTACATGAAAATGAGAACAAGATTTCCTAAAGTAGGTATGTGAAAGGGGTACCTTTTTTCAATAAAAGGTATATAAAAGGGGTACCTTTTCTTCCAAAATGGTATATGAAAGGGTAAGGGGTTGGACCTCGGGGCGGAGCCTCCCCATATTAAACTTTGTTAAGTAGCCCCCCCGGGGTCATAAACTACTCAGCTTATGTAATTTGAACTTTTAATGCACTTTTATTGTATACCACATGATGTACAGCTTTTACCTTATTAAATCCTATGTTGTTCGTTGAATTTCCTGATTTGAAATTCTATCTTATGATGTTAATTCTTTCAATGTTAATGTCAACTGTGATTTTTTTAGTATTAACGAAATTAAGAGAGAAATTATATTGTTTTTAAAGGTTTAGTGGGAAAATTGAAAAGTTGGCGATTCCCGAGCAATTGCAACTATTAGCGTCTGCCGTAAGTATGAATAAGCTTTGTATATATACCTGCTATATAAATGAAGTTAAGAAATACAAAACATGTACCGTGTTTCTATCAAGTTATAGAAACACAAGTGGAAGTTTGGGAGAACAAGAAATGCTGTGGGAACACAAGCCGCAGGCGAGTGTTTCCACAGCTTTTTTGAGTTTTCCCAAACTTACACAAGTGTTTCTATTAAACAATTAGATTATGAGCTCGAGATTTCTATCACGTGATAGTTGACGAGGGCACAGCCTAGTAAAGAAATGTGAAAGGTGAATTAGTCAACATGACATGAGCCTGCAGCAAAGAAAAAACCTGACTCCCCAAAAGAAATCAGAAATCGAACCCATGATCTCCGGAGTAACAGGTAGGTGCTCTATCCACTGAGCTACAAGAACATATGGAGAACAACCTCATTCAACTGAGTTCATATGTGACAGGCGTACTTCTAGGATCAGCACAGTCAAAGTCATTGTGAGTTGTGATAAGTGAATAAAGATGAAACCCGCCCGGTGTTTGGGAGGTCATGGGTATGATCCTTTCTTTGTCCCACCCTTGTGTCATATTGATCACTTCACTTTCACTGATTTATTGTTAGTTTTCTTTACTTGGTTACAACATTGTCCCAATAGGGAGGCTCCCATATAAAAAGAATGCTGAGATGGGGGGGGGGGGGGGGGTAAAAAAGTACGTTTGGTAACTCTTTGGTAACTCAAAAAGTCCACAGTGGCAGCTTTTGTGGTACCTGTTAGGGCATTAAGCTGAAAAAATATCACAAAAGATGTGTTGTTTTTGAATTGGTATCTCTTAGGAGTGGGAGAATTTCAAGCCACGCCTACAGAAGAGTCCTGGCATCTCTTGGGGATTCTCTTCAGAATTTCAGACGAGCATTACTATCTTTTTTTTTTATTGGAAACCCCACTGGAACATAGTGTCCTACTGTCACAATATTTGAGAAGTGGTGGCAGATGTTAAGGTTGATAGCAAGAAAAACTGAACAAATGCTTTGAGTGCCTTCTTAACCAATTGGATAGCCAAAATTTAGCCATGGGTATTGCTAAAGTAATTAGAAGTGATTCTCTGGTGCATCTGTATTAGCATCTTCTCTGACAACAGAAAACCTCTCTTGGGAAGTAATTAGATTGACAATCTCATTTAAAGAGTCCACATTGAAGTCAGCATACTTTTTGAAGTCACCATTCTTTGAATCATTCAGCAACACTGTTACTAGAAAATGTTTACAGAGAAGAAAAATCAACAATGAATAAAGTTTATAAAGCCAAAGAAAATTGTTGGGGATATGAAAAGTAATAAACCTGTACTAAGAAATTTAAATTCAGACTTTAAGAGTTTACAATGACTATGGAGATGCATGGCAAATGTTTTGGTATAAAAACTCTCCAAAAGAACATTTTAGTTAAGGAGGTTTGACCTTTACTAACAGCCCACATTCAATGCGTAACTATTCTAAATTAGATCCGAGGCAATCAGCGAGGACAAATTTCCACATTTGGTGGTGTTTTCTCTGTTATCCAAGTCTCTTTTGGGAATTAGCCATCTCCTGTATTTGATGCTATGTTTTAATCGTGCTAAGAAATTAAATAAAATGAAGTTTCAAGGACAGAAGAAGTCCTAAACTCCTACCAAGGATAGGACCATATAAACTTTACTGTACAAAAATAAACGACTATCATTGTCCTAACCTGATCCTGCATCTTTGCCGCACTGTATATCATGAAGGTGATCTCCAACCATAGCAACATTCCTAGGATGTACTCCCCATTCCTTGCAAATGTGTAGGAGAGGAGCTGGGTCAGGCTTGGGAGGAGTGAAGTCACGAGTGAGAAACTGTGTAAGAAGCACACAGTCAAAGGGATTATTAGTAATCTATCAACTAAAGAATTAATAATAACTAGCGGATTTATTATTACTGGTAACAAGCCTTGCAAAAGCAAGGGTCTGAATGAAGTCATAAACTGTGCCCGGTCAACATATCAATCTCATGCCAAGAGTCTTTGTTCTCCTTGACCAGTGGTCAGGAAATAATCTGAATTGAAGTCCGGAGATATTGGACTTCTGGTTGAATTGCACATGGCTAGCTGACAAACATGTGGGTCAATCGAGACTCTTGCATTTTACTTCTGCTCATTCACATTAAAAACCAAATCAAGATCTGGCACATAATGGAACACTGGAGAGTTGCCTGTTTTGACAAGCTTGCACAGTATGGAACAAGGACTCAAGGAATGACACTGAGCTTCCACAGACAGGCTTTTCATGAACACTAAATTTTGAAAAGAGATACAAAACATTGCAGTTATTGATAACAACAGATTATGAACTTCTGCATAGTGGAAACAACCAAGGGTTGTCTTTGGTTTTGATCACACGGATTGCAAATCTATGGAACTCTCTAAATTGTTTTGTGCCAGTGACCTTTTGTTTAAAACTAGTTCTAAAAAAGAGGTACTTGTATCGAACAGTTCGGCAAATAATTTGAAATCTGGTGAGTTATTCTTTTTTTATATATTAAATGATACTGATACAGAAATTCTTACATGAGTCAGTGGACCACCATAATTATCAGGATGCCCCAACAAGTCTAAAAACATATCCACAGATGCCTGTGAATTCCTTGTTATAAGAGCTCTTTTCAGTCCACACTGTGACAAGAATTTAAGCAGTTCAAATACACCAGGTTGCAGCTTCGTATTTTTTCTTCCTTCCTCTTCAAACTCCTCTACGAGTCGGAGAGCCATTTCCTTTTCACTTCCGGATTTTGAATTGCAGAACTGTAAGATATCAACACCTTTAGGGCACTGAAGGTGACTCCGAAGCTTAGTAAAGTCCAGCACTGGTAAAGTAAGGGTGCCATCCAGATCAAACACAATACCATGAACTGGAATTAAAGTTGGCTGCCTTTTCCAATCAGTTTTGACACTTCTCCTAATTGAGTATGAAACTCCTTTCATAGTTTCATGCTTCAACATGATGGCTTGTTTCCGCAGGAAATGGAAAATTATTCCCAACATTCATTTGAGGTATTTCACAAAATGACAATGTCCAGAAGATCTATTAAACTAGAGAAACAGATTAAAAATGTTAAAATTGATATCACAAGATGAATTGGTGAGAAGACTGATCTTCACTATTATATGCCTTCTCACTTTCCAACTCTGAAAGAAAACAACAGAGATGTCTGAAAACTGATTTTAAAAAAAAACACTTTTCCTGTGGTTACATCTATGTAGCCTAACCTACAGACCAGGAGGGTTTGGAGAATTCGGAACAGTTATGCAAACCCAAGACACAGTCAAAGGTTTGCATACTGATAATGTATAAGGATTCTCCCAACCTCCCCCTCCCCAAATGTATAGATGAGGCTATGTAGACACAAAAAGTGCTAATGCTTAATTATAAAACCTTTCTCAAAAACACATGCAAATCTGAAATGTCACAACCATATTTACATGCTCTCACCTCAACACACACATCAACCAATCAGAGTGTGCACAGTATCTCAGGTATGTACTTTATAAAATTATTAGCCTTTAGAGTTTAGATATCTGTACAGAAACAAAGACTGTGTGGTACCAGAAACATCCACATCAACTACAGGGATAGGGTCATTAGAAATCTGTAAGGGGGAGGGGGATGCAAAAGACTATTCACCAAACTTGCAGTATCATTGACCACACAGGCACCTACAGTGTACATTATTAATTGAGAAAGGTTGCAAGAGCTATTCAATATAGCTAAATTCATTCTTTTAATTTTATTGTCTCATTAACGAAGTGCTTTAATCTCTGATCAAGCTACAAACAGCCCTGAATATTGAAAGCTTGTGACAATAATATTATATCCTGATACTTAGTTATTATTTATGCAAAAATGCATTTTAAAAAATCAGAAATTTACTTAAATTCAAAATTTGGATT
>JAHPZR010052761.1:0-11973 GCA_019787425.1 Platygyra sinensis
AGGTTATTCCTCACAATTGCACTGCGCATCCTTTCTGCGCATAATTTATGGCGTCATTTAGCGCGCCCGCGTGCACGCGCACATTGAAAATATGGCGGATTTGCCTTGATATTGAGCGCTGTCAGTTGGAAAATGGTTATAGCTCACCAACGAGCACGGGCACCCCAACTTTTTTTTCAGTCATTGTAATCAACTTATCATAAACTTTGCTTGAGGAAAGACTGATCTGATTCCTATTGCTGAAAATTGAATAAATAACGAAAATAGCAGGTAAACTGTGGTCTTCTCTATTTTGCCGTATGGTAACCATGTCAAGAAATTTGGTTGAAATTTTATTCAAGAATTCAGCTTTCTGTCTAAATCAAACTTAAAAAGTTTATTTGTGTCCGATACAATGCATTGACTCTAGCTTAATGCGTGTTCTCATGAGTTTGGGTCACAAAAATTTACAATTATTACTGGGAATGCGTTCTTGTAACAAGCATTAAATAATGCCAAAATGGGTCATTTTCATTGTCCCAGTGCTCCTTAATGAGTATGGGCACCCCCCTTTTTTATTTCAAAATTGAAGTTCTCATATGATAAATATTCAGTGGGCAAAGTTTGAACGAAAATCTATTGTCAGTTTTATTTCAGGGGAATTACCTTAAATTGGAAAATTTACTGCGATGAGCACTCTTCACTTTCGTTTATGTTCTATTGGCAATACTTGTTTAATTATTTACAGTCACCCAATTAGCACAACACTGCTAAATACACTTGAAATCAACTTAATCAGAAAATTTTCTAATTTATTTATTTAGTTATTTATTATTTAATTATTTATTTTATGTATCTTCAATTCTCAATCGAACTAAAACTAAGAAAAGAAATAGTGAGATTGTTTATGCCAAAAATACAACGATGATTCTGATGTCGAAGAGAGAGACAGATTGCAATAACACTGATCAAACCGTAAGTGTAGATTCTCCCTACTTGCACGGCTAAATGAAAATTTTAGAAACCAGTGAGGGGAATTCCTATTTCGACATGTCAAGTCCTGGAGACTTTACATGAACTTACCGCTATGTATACCAACACGCAATTCAATTTTGTGATCAGGCCTGTGTGGAACTTTAAAATCCCGTTTTACTCCTTCAATCAGATGAAGGGCCATGCCTGCAATCTCAGCAGCGTGATTGTGACCGTTTCTGATTGGCAGACCTGACACCACCATATATGCGTCACCAATTGTCTCCACCTACAAAAACCGAGTTCAGTTAATTGTATGACATGGTAGCACACAAACATGTAAAATGACAGGTAAAATGAATCATTGATCAAATAAGACGCTGAAACAATCGTTTGATCTGCGAACTAACAGTCAGTTTGCTTGTTTATTCTTCGCTGTGGGTATGTCTTCTTTGATATTTTGATTACAAGCAAGACAGCTTCGGCTCTCGGTATATTTTAATACATTTCGAAACTTTAATATGAGTTTAAATAAGAGACGGATGTCCCTTGCACAAACAATAACTGAATGAACGGCAGGGAAATGTTTAGACAAACGAGTGCAAAGTAAACAAACGCCCAACACAAGCTAGGCAACCGAGCAAACAGATGGTCGAAAGTGCAAGCAGACGCTCGCTGCCCAAGCAGCAAAAAGCAGCAACGACAACGACATCAAAGACAGCGTCGATTGAAACAACGACTTAATATTAAACCTACGAATCTCGCACTTGAGAATTTAGATGCAATCAGTTTGTTTATACTATCCGCAGAAAAAGAAATTTTAAAAATTGACCGTCGTAAAGTTCACGTTCCTTCGAATAAGCAGAATGTGGCTATTTCATGTTGTTAACCTAACAACGGCAAAGAAATGAACAAAAAATTATAACGGACGCTTACGTAGCCATTGTACTCGTTGCCGTTGCGGTTAACGTTTGCTCCCTAAAGGCGCGTTTACACAGGCGATTTTTGTCGCGGCAACTCGATGCAATTTTTGTCGCGCTTAATTTGCAACTTCAAAATCGCACGTGTAAACCACGTGCGATTTGTCGCCGCGATATCGCAGGTGTTTCGAACATGTTTGAAACTCGATGCAATTTTGCTGCGACAAAAATTGCATCGAGTTGCCGCGACAAAAATCGCCTGTGTAAACGGGCCTTAAGAAGGGCGGCTGTTTTCGCAGGCTACCAAATAATGAACAGCCAAACGAACACAAAACTAACGAAACTAACGAAAGCTCGGCTCGCGCCATTTCGCCTCGGGTAATTTCGAGAAAGTCGATACGGCTGTCCACGCATCGAGCGAGTAATATCCGCGGGAGAACTGGGTACCATGTTTAAAATGACTTACCAGGGATTAACTTGGTTAGAAGGCGTATATGGGGGATTCACTCTCTTACCCTGATTATCTCTTGTCTTTCTTTTTTAAGTAAATAAATAAATTGTCGAACAAATGCGACGAAATTTATGATAAAGCATACTGATTATTCTTGTAATCCATTCTCAAAACAAAGTGGACGTCTTACCTTATACACATCAAACTCTCGTATGATGTCATCAAACAATGTGTACAGAGCATTCAAAAACGTCACAACCTGGCGAAACAAAGGAAACGGTAACTTCTGGATCATACTGAAATAACCAGCCAATCACTGAATCAATCAATCAATCAATCAATCAATCAGCCAGTCAGTCCAGCAGTTAGTCAGTCAGTCAGTGAGTCAGTCAGTCAGTCAGCCAGTCAGTCAGTCAGTCAGTCAGTCAGTCAGTCAGTCAGATCAATAAATCTTCCGATGACAGAATGAAAGATGCGAATGCAGCCATGACGCTTCTGGAACGGGATCGAACCCACGACCTTTGCGTTACCGGTGCAATGCTCTGCCAACTGAGCCGTATCAAAGCCACATGAGAGCGGTCGTGCCTGGGTTCAGCCGTCCGCCAGACAAGCTGACGAAAGGTGACCGTTTTAACCAACTCGTATACTGCTCACCGCGTCTTCGCCCTCCTTTCCTGAACTGAATAGTATAGCAAACAGGTGAACCACGACACCAGAACCATGACAAAAACGACATTTTGTAATCTCACTACATATTGCTAATACCTGCATTGGTGTACTGTCTGAAGACAGTTGTGTAAATCCCACAATGTCACTGAAGTAAATTGAAACCTCGTGAAAACTCTCCGCCTCCACTGCTTTACCTCTTTTAAGCTGCTCTGCAACGGGACTGAAAGGAAAAACGTGTGAATCTGTCACTTTTGAGTTGCGGATTATAAAATATCAGCTTAGTCAAAGGACGGAGCAAGAAATACTTATGTATATACACTGAGACGCGAGATATGAAGTCAGTAATATTATATTTAAGTCTTTAAGAAAATTGTGGAAAGGTACTTGGTAGTCTAAAACGTGGAGATGCCGTATTCGGGCCGTCATGCGCCATCTTGCAATTCCGTCAGTTAAAAAAGAAAAACGTTTTTATGTTCGATGGGTAGTGACGTTGGAACAGCCGAAGCCAAGTCACTCAATGAGTCTGACAGTACATCCTTGTAATACTGAATCGGCCTGAGCCTAGAGTCATCATCAAACTGAGAAGCATGAAAAGCATGCTAACGTCTGGACAATAGAATCCAAACTTTTCCAAGATTTAAATTAAGGAGGTTTGGCCACAAACAGCGTGGTCTTTGACTGCATTTAATAATTCGAGGATGGTCCTTCAAAAATACGCGTGGCGGGGAATGTATTACTGGAATTACTGGAATTTATTACTGGAAACCTACCGCGGTAAAATTCTATCCAATAAGGCATCGGTCTTTTTCTTTTCCTCCACCAGTTGAGCTGTTCTTTCACTCACAAGATCCTCCAGGTTGTCCGCATATTTCTCCATCATATATACCACATTGTCAAAAATATTAGTTTTCCTACAAAACAAATTCTCACTTGAAACATGAATTGAAAATTCACTGACTTGTGTCGAAAGATTCAACCTTAGTTTAATTTCGATGACGATGGTATAAATTTCCCAGCTCGGGATCACCTGTAATGTCGTCGATTCGTTAGGTAAGGTAATTCAAGTGTGCGTCTGGCTAAGTAGACGTCCATGCAGTCAGAGTGGGTAGAAGGAAGCGTCAAGAGATATTTCTACACCAGCCCGAATGGGATGCTAGACGATCACGTGGTAACCCCTCCCCTTCTCCTTGCTCTATCCAGCATTAAATTCTCTTGTACCCATTTATACCCCTGGGTGGAGAGAGGCATTTCAAGAGTAAAGTGCCTAAGATACAACGCAATGACCCCGGTCACGGTTCGAATCTGGATCGATGTTCAGTGAGAGCGCTAAACTTAAGACCAATGTATATCCTCCCTTTATAATAATTTACCAGCTAACACAAGAGAGATGGATCTTTGTAAGTCTTTTTCGAATACTTCTAATAAAGCTATGCGGTAAACACAAATTCCATGCACATTTCACAGGTTCAATTTCCAGGTCAGTGTGATTATTATCCTCTGTATGACCTAACCTGTACAGGAGTATTCAAAGCCCGATTAAGCTATCCCAGGAATAGCGAGAATTCTGATTTCCGTTTTATGACATTTCTCTGAGGTTTCTTATTTATAATGTTTGTCCTTCTTCAGTTTTGAGTTTGAATAATCCCAACCAGCACAGAACAGAAGCGTTCAAAATCATGAACAAATAAACTACACTTCGGTCAACTTTTAATCCCGGTTTCAAAACTTGCAGGCCTGGTGTTAAATACTCAACCAGAGCACAACTGACCAGTTTCCTTTGGACGCGACTACGCTGTACTGCATCATGATAAAGACTATCCAAAATGATGTATTATAAGGCAAAAACAACTTACATGCCATTGTTGCTGAGAATTCTGTGCATGGATTTCTTGATATCGTGAAAATCTGGACGGGCTTCCGGCTTTTCATCCCAACACGATTTCATTAATTCTCTAAGTTCCTCCACTCCTGTGATGAGGTTCACCACCGTGGGACGAAATGGGGGGATTTCACATTCTTTTACTTTTTTTATAATTTCTATAGATAAGAGTAAGGAGAAACGAATTATTTAATGACAAATGACAAAGGAATAATGATTGAGCCGCTAAACGGCTGGATACTTGACTGAGTATCTGAGAATGTCACTGACTGGATGACCAACCGCCTGACTGATCAACCGACCATTGATTGGTCAGTCGATCGATCGACTAACTGATGGATATCCTGACTAGCGATCGGCCTCGCTGACTGTTTGAATGCCCCAGTGTCTGACTGTCTGGCTGTCCGTCTGACATTTGACTGGAACAAAAGGCGTCAAAATTGAGGATCGATGCGTTGATGCACGGCAGCAGGCAATTAACTTTTGGACGAGATAGATTGGGTAAATATTCAGTGGCAGGCAGATCAATTATTTGCCAAAGAAGAAGTCTGAGGCCGATATTTGATCTGCGAGACACTGGCAAATCACGATATTTTACTTTAACCTTGTGCAATAATTGTTTTATCGCTTGATCACAAAGTTTGTTTTCACATTCAAATCACTCTAAATCTCTGAAAGCTGCTATTTTTTCACAAAAGTGAGAGCGGGATTTCAATTACGCATGAATAGAATATTATTTGCAGCAAAACACATTTACTCATGATCGGACCATCATTTAGCAATTATTGAATGAGGCTGAGTAGGATATGAAGAATTCTGCAGATCAAGGAGGGTGTTATCCACAGAGGCCGAAGGCCGAGGTGGATAACACCCTCCGAGATCTGCAGAATTCTTCATATCCTACGAAAAGCGAATTCAATAATTGCTTTATTATTCATTCAAAATATTTTCCCGTTCATAAAGGAGTTTCGCCATTTCGCTCTTTGTTTTTCTGCTCACCAAAAGACCACAATCTCGTCCCCAGGTTTTTCTCGGTCAACGGTTCAATAATCTGCAGCGGGCTGCACTTTTGACGTCATCGGTTCAATAATTTTCAGCGGGCTGCACTTTTGACGTCATTGATTCAATATGACGAAGATTCTTTCTAAATTTGGTAAACAGCAGCTGGTTATGGTGAATTATGCGTGCGGTTTTAACCAATCCGAAACGGGGAAATATTTTGAATGAATAATAATTGTAGTTATCGCGTCGTGGTCCCTCGCCAAATGAAAAGGAAGAAAAAAAAACGAATGATAATTCCAGTTGTTTTTAACCGTTGGACTGTGCGCTAACGAATCAAAGTCTCGCACTCCGCCACTTTTGAAAGTAACGAAAAATTTGGCTTACCTTCTGGTTCCATGTAGTTGGCACTGTAGGGTCCTTGTCTTGTATGGAATTCTTGCAGGATGATGGCGAAGCTGTATACATCTCCTTTTTGCGTTCCATTAACCGGCCGGTCGGTCATCCTAAGTATTTCTGGCGCCGTCCATAGCAAATCTGACAATTTAAATAGTGCGAATCATGCTAAATGAATAATTAGATCTGGCCGAATTATTGGCATCAAATAACAAGCGATTTGTTAATTAGTAAGTTGTGTACGCAGCTGAAATGATCTCTCATGTCTTAAGGTGGCTGGTTGCAGTTTCCAGTACTTTTCAAGACTCAGAGTTTGATGGGTCATTATAACCATTCTATACCGGTTGACGCCAAAATCATGGTATCAAAAAACTGCCCAATCATCGGGGAACAACTTGCGGTTAATTTTGTGGCACAATAGGTTACCATAGCAACAATATAACCTGCTTAAAACACCCTTAATTTTAGCTTTAAGTGCTTATAACTCAAAAACGAGCTCGGTGACCCCCATTTTTTATTATCGAATTGTAATTAGCATGATAAGATGCAACTTTTTGCAAAGTTTAAAAAATTCTGCGAAGGGGTTCCAATTTGATTGGTTAGATTTCTTTTAGGTGGCTTGATATAAATTGTCGTAATGAAAAAAAAAAAAACGATCAAAGAAGCTTCTTTCTGATAATAATTAAGCACAAAGGAAGAGCAACCACCACAACGACAAGAACAAACAGTCACATGACATTTCTTGGGAAGTCCTCTCACTCCAAAAATAAAAATTGTAAAAATGTAAATCTTATTTACAGTTGACATGCACTTAGCTTAGCACCAAGCATTAGGTAGTTTACGTACAGGCATGCCACTGAAAAAAAGGAAACAATTATTCCAAATAAATGTAACATACTTAAAAATCCTAACTGGCAGGACGCAGACCAGTTGGCTATTTACAAAGCTCCCTTAAAACAACGCTGTATGCCTACCTTGGTAGTAGGATTCAGTATATTTGTAGCTTTTTCTTCGTCCTGATCGAAATGTTGGCAGACCATAGTCCGCAATTTTTAACACCCAGCGGCTATCCACCAGGCAGTTGGAAGATTTGAGGCTTCCATGTGATTTGATGTCTGTGCTGTGAAGATGATCCATGCCCTAGCAACAGCAGCATAAAATCAAAATAGAAACAAAGAGCAAAAGGAACAACTACGAAAAAACTCCTTTGAAACCTTCAGTATATTCCTGCATATCTTAGTCTATTTACCTTAACAATGTCGTTGACCAGTGACGAAATAAACATGTGGTCTAATTTAACATCTTTATTCTCCAGGATTTCCTAAAAGAGAAAAATACATAGTGAAAGTCTAGGAGTGTTGTAGTCAATAGGACCTCAATGGAAAATGGACTTGAAAGAAATATTGTCAGGAAGATGTAGACCTGGGACGAGATTCATGAAGGTCGTTTAGATTAAAATATCTCTCAGTTAAGTATTGTTTGAATACAAAAACCTGTTGTTGAGTAGCAATGGTTAGGATGCGTCTTAACTTAGGAAGGTCTCGTAAATTGAGCCACTGGTTGGAAGGGACGAACTGTTTCAGCGTGTAATTTTGGGTTAGTTGGTTTGGTAAGCCAGCGCAATCGACGAGTTGGACCCAAGACTACCAAGAACAGATCCTTGCGTCTAGAAGTAAGGACAGGACTTGAATTCAAGACCCCCGGATAACAACACCAGTTCCCTGAAGCACCTGGCCACGCTGCCTCCCCGGCACAATCAATGAGAACCAGGGTTGGAAGCTGCCGGTATTATATAATCAAACTTACTTGAAGACTGCCTCGAGAATAGAACTCCGACACAACGCAGATGTTTGGAGGATCAACGGTGGCCCCAATGAAGTGTGAAAGGTTATCGTGCCGTATATCAAGCATCTGTATACAAAGCAACGTATCGGTTAAAAGCCTGTTTTACCGGTAAAGCTGCGGGTGCGACTTACACGTTATGTAGTCTGTACGCAAAGAAGGCGTCCAGCCAAATGTACGTAGTTTTTTTAAAACCTATCTTTTTTAAAAACTTTTAGAAGTGGGATACCAAGCCGTACATATTTTTTTAAATTTTATATTTATATTTTTTAAAAATATAGTATCCCATCTATCCAATGATGACAAAGAAGCCTAAACGTCCCGCCTGTGGGAGCTTATGAAATGTGTATATGCATATAGATATTTTTCACTTCTTTGAAGGAATCTGCTGGAGATCGCGATATAAAAATCGAAAGAAAAAAATGAATATCGCTTTTTCTTCACCGTGTTTTAACATTCTGAAAACGTATAACTACACAACCCGTTGGGCAAGTTTAGAGTCTTACCCTCGAACAAAACGCAATGAACCCTGGGTCTGTATACGAGCCAAGTGGCCCATCTGACCCGAGATTATCCCGGTTTCACCAATGAATAATGAACCCTGACCAGGGCTTAATCCCATTATTATCTACTTAACAATCAGATTATGAGCTCGAGATTTACCTCATCAACTATCTGTGATAGTTGATGAGGCCGAACGCCGAATAAACTATCACCTCAAAGAAATGGAGAGCGAATAATCTAATTGTTTTAGTAGAATTCCTTCTAAAATTTACTTCAAAAAAGGGTTTCCAATTATTTCTCGACGTATTATTAAACTTTGCGCCTTAAAAAGATCGCCCGGATTGAATTAGCATTTTAACATTGAAGTGTGTACGCGCGCGCATCATTTTTTTTTCGATAATTTCAACTTTTTTAAGTCAAGAAACGGTAAATGTCCTTCGTTTAGTCTTCTAAGGATTTTTTAAATTATCCATTTTCGTCAAAAAATTTTCTCCAAACTTTAGCAAAACGAAAATCGTCGCCATTTCGTAGACGAGATCTAGCCACTGCACACTAATGGCTGATAGTGTGCAATGGCTCAGCCAATCAGATTACAGCATTTGCATTAGTATACTAGTAAAATTCTACTAATTTTGGTTAGAGAGAGGTGTTGTGGCAGTTAAGCGTCCTGCACACGGGCTCGAACTGATACCTCTGGATACCAAATCCTAAAACCTGTCTCAGAACCTTCTGCACCTACATAATTTACCTGCTTCATTTCCAAAGCACGGAACGTGTTAAATCCACATTCTTTGTGCCAACTCGCTTTACAACCACAGAGGTCCCCTAAAGGAAATGAATAAAGTGAAAATAAATCATGCTGCGCTTTTTTACTTTATCAATTATTGTAGTGATTGGCAAACATTAATTCTTATAACTTGGTTTAGGAGTAAGGCAGCTGTTAATAACTAAAGAATGTTGGTAATCTTGGCACCTGTTTACTTAAGAACGCGATCATTTTGTAAGCTGAAAATAGATTTAAAACAGTATGTCCACTGTTTTACTATTTGGGGGCTTTAAATTAATTTTACAAATTACCTTGAAAAAGCCAAAACGGGTGGAATCCGGCGCCCTGTCACCATTTCTAAACGATTCTAATAACGGCGTGTCAAATTCACCTTCCTGTATAAAAACACAAAACAACAAAGAGAATACTTCTATGAGCTTACAGCAGTAATTCAGACTCTGTCGGCTGTCTGTTAACCAGTTTGCCCGCCTGCTTGTCTGTCTGTCTGCCTACCCATGTGTCTATCTGTCTGCCTGTCCGTCTGTCCGTCTACCAGTCTATCTGTCTGGCTCTCTGTCTGTCTGTCCATCCGTCTACCTGTCTGTCTACCTGTCTGTCTGTCTGTCCATCTACCTGTCTGTCTGTCTGTCTGTCCGTCTACCTGTCTGTCTGTCTGTCTGTCTGTCCATCTACCTGTCTGTCTGTCTGTCTGTCCGTCTACCTGTCTGTCTGTCTGTCCATCTACCTGTCTGTCTGTCTGTCCATCTACCTGTCTGTCTATCTGTCTGTCTGTCTGTCTGTCTGTCTGTCCGTCTACCTGTCTGTCTATCTGTCTGTCTGTCTGTCTGTCATCTACTGTCTGTCTGTCTGTCCGTCCGTCTACCTGTCTGTCGTCTGTCTGTCTGTCTGTCTGTATGTCTGTCTGTCTGTCTGTCTACCTGTCTGTCTGTCTGTCCGTCCGTCTACATGTCTGTCTGTCTGTCCGTCCGTCTGTCTGTCTGTCCGTCTGTCTGTCTGTCTGTCCGTCTACCTGTCTGTCTATCTGTCTGTCTGTCTGCCTGTCTGTCTGTCTGTCTGTCCATCTACCTGTCTGTCTGTCCGTCTACCTGTCCGTCTACCTTCTGTCTGTCTGTCTGCCTGCCTACCTTCATGCTTGTCTGGCGGTTCAATTAATTTTTCCTTCATTTTGATGATTATCTGGCCATAACTGTCCGTGCGTCCGTTTAATCAAATGTTTATCTACATAGTCACCCCGACTGTCACCTGCCCCAGACAATTCTTCCCGGCCGTCCATTACTTTTCTGAGCCTTCTATCAACACAACTCTTGTAATAATTGTTTCAGTCCAACCATTTCCTAGTCCCTCAACACAACTCTTCCCATCTGGCCCAAACAACCTTTGATTTAAGCAAACAACCCTCGACAATCGGTCCACTCAGTCACCCCAATGGTTACATCAGACAGGCATCTCCATTTTGTTAGTTGAAAAGACCCATCCATACGAACGTTTATTAGTAGAACTCGTCCGCTTAGCTAGGAATTTGTTACTTACAGCTTATGTAGTCCTTACCTGAATTTCCGTCGCAAGTCCTAAGTTGTCCTCCGTTGTCATTGAATAGCCCGAATCTGATCTTTTAATCATTATTTCTGAGTAATCTATTTTCCACAGTAAACTCTTCAGCTCTTTTTCCAACCTTATCTGTCTGAGAGAAAAAAAACATTATAGATTATTTTGGACGGCTAGCATCTACGTTGTTTTTTTAAAGCTCATCAAGCTAAAACTGAAAAAAAAACATAGCCTTGACCCGTGCCTATGAAGTAAAAAATGATTGCTGCTTATTTTATAGGCCTTTCAAAGTATAGGAGAATGGCGTTTTTCTTTTTAGAATATCTTTTTTTCGTTTTGGAGATATTTACGTTTTTGTGAGAAAAGTGATGACATCATAGGTGGTTTCACTAAAACAGTACAACACTCAATCAAGAATATCTCTAGAAATATTAAGCAGTGTTCTCTAAACTTGGCACCAGAACTGTGCATCGCAAGAGAAGCAAAATGACATCCGTCATGCTGTTACCATGGCAAAGTAATGTCTCTGATCCTCTTTTAATTAGGACTAAATTCCCTAATTTTATCTTAAATAAGGATCATCCACTCGCAACAATCTAATGGGGAGAGTTAAGACAATATGGAACCATGTGTGTTCCAAGCTAGACCTTCTGTCCCGGTTTAAAAGATTGCAAATAGAGATATTTGGTTTTTGACAGAAAGAGACTGGAGCCAAGAGTGTTGCCATGGCAGCAGCATGGTAGTTGTCATTCTTTTTCTTTTGTGATGTACATTTCTGGTGCCAAGTTTGAAGAACACTGCTCCAATATTTCTCGAGATATTCTTGATTGAGTGTTGTACTGTTTCAGTGGAACCACCTATGACGTCATCACTTACCTCATTTGCATAATACACAAACGTAAATATCTCTAAAACTAAAAAGATATTGCAAAAAGGGAAACGCCATTCTTCTTTTCTTTTAAAAACCTTTCAAATAAGCAGCAATTATTTTTACTTCATTTTTTACTTCGAACTAGTCTCTCTCTCTCTC
>JAHPZR010052763.1:0-5000 GCA_019787425.1 Platygyra sinensis
GTCTCGAAAAGCAAAAGATGAAGTTTGGCTGGACAAGGCCAGCCTAAACATTGAAAACCGTATGGCCAGCACCATGCTTTAAAAAAAGCAGCGTATTGGATTTTATCGGATTTTTATTTTCCATTGGTGTGGAGCATGGCAAACATGAAAAATATAGGGACCTTTCTCGTTTGATAAAAATCGACATTTATCTGGTCCACCAATACATATCAGTCCTATGCTGCGCGCGGAACGTAGGATTTGGTACTTTTATCTTCCAAGAAATAAAACAAGGAATTACATTCGAACCTCCAGTTGCGACAGGTCAGGTCAGAAATGTTCTTCTGGTCTTCTGGTTTTAACCTTTCGCAAGGGTCCACTTGACAGATAATAGAGCGAAGATTGGATAGTAAGGTTTTGGGGTAGTTTATCTGAAGCAAACCATCATACTCTGAATAAATACTTTGGAAAGCTTAAATGTTGTTAGCCTGCGAACACCCGTCCTCGTTCGCTCCCGGCCCACCACACGGCCAGGGGCGAAGAAGGACAGCTGTTTTCGCAGGCTAAAATGTTGTAGCTTCTAAAAGTTATTACATGAGTGTAGACGGGCATTGGTGCATGGGGTAAGTCTCTACAGTTACCATATGTTATTGAGGCAAAGTTTTAACCCAAAATGGTCTAAGATCTACAATCATGGACAAAAGTTTTGGGACAAATTTACATTTGTGGCGCTTTTTCACACGCTCCAAACAAACAGTCAGCCCCAAGGAATTTTGTCCACGATTGTAGCTCGTAAGCGGCCATCTCCTGTAGCGTATCGCTTACAGGGGTTCGACTGTACATTTGCCTGCATGTCTAAGTCGGACGTTGAAAAAAGTTGTTCTTTTAAAATTGTGATTATCATGATTCTGTTTTATATTTTTGATGAGGCTTACCGCTTTACGCCCGTCTAACCATCAAAACGTGTCCGTTTCATTTTTTATGTATCCGTTTTAGTACACGTTTCAATTTTTCTCCATTTTGTCAACCAATTATGTGACATATATTTCCTTTAGGATCATTTAAAATTTTGTAACCTAATTGTCCACATTTACTTAGCTTTACTGTAGCCCCTGAAGAAGGTAAGTCTTGTCAGTGATGGGCTCCTGGTCTTGTCTAACCGAAATATTGAGCATTAAATTATCCGTTTTAGTCCTCCGGTCAGCCTTTCAATTGGTTTTATACATTTACCTAAGGTAGTTGACGCTGCTATAGTAGTTCTGAATTTCATTTTGTAGCGTTGTCAGAGGAACAAATCGTTCGTCTGCCCCTCTTTGATCCCATTTCTGTATTTGCTTCGGGTCAAATTACTTCCCAATAGCGCTTTTCTCTTCAAACATGGTAAAGGCGGTGTTAACGACCCGCCCCCACTTCCGCCTCCGCCACCGCCCGCCCTCTGCATTTGCGGAAAGGAAAAGCGCCATGGAAACACTCGGCTGTCTTGTCAATCCCGGCACCCAGTTACTTTAGGGCAGGGCGGGTGAAAAATGGCCTTTTTTCTGGTCACAGTAACCTGTCGTCCAAACTTTTATCCTCTCATCCACAGGCGTTGCATCTCACACGACATGTAGAACTATCAACTATGCTGTCTCGACTCTGCTACTGTGGAAAGCCTGTGTGACAAGCAAAATGTGTACAAGATTTGCTAACGGGCATAGCGATGTTCTCCAGCTGTTCTGCTCTCATTCATTTCTAGACTCGTACCTGACTAGAGATGGAAACATCGGCGTGAAAACATAAAAGGTATGATCAGCGAACTATAAAGCTGCAAAATGAATTAATGAAAAATCAGAATTAAACGCAAGGGCGTAAATGTCTTGCTTGGGAATGGGAAAGATTTCTTTCCGTCTTCAGTCTTCCGAAAGATGGAAGCTAGCAGAAGTCCAGGTTCCCTTAGAAAACACAGTGACAAGATCCTCAGCTAGGCAGGCGAAGCATAAACACCGCCCATTTTTTGCAATTTTTCGGGGCACGTCCCCCAACTGGAACTTCTTGTTGGTCACGTGTGTTGTTTCCGTTGTTTCGATGTTACTTCCCGACATCACGTGGTCATATTAGAGTGTCGTGTCGGCCATCTTGATTTTCCGTATTGGCGATAGAGGCATTCCGAACCCCTTGTTTACTTTAATTTTCCATTACTTATCAAGGGTTTTTGGCCTCTTATTTGCAAAAATGTCAGTAGTTGATAAGTTGGACGCCGCAAGACACTCAATAACTGGCTCTTATGTAGCTAAAGTGGTTTGCAAAGCTTCTAGTCGCGAAGTTATGGGACCCAAAAGGAAGCACTTAGATTGTAAGTTGGCTGACTGGAAAGAAAAGCCTCTGAGATATTGTTTGGCGAAGTTAATGACCCTCTCGTCGATTTATTTTGCTCTACAGATCTCACAGCTTGCACACACAATGACAATGTGTCTATACCGAACTTGGCAGATTTAATTTTCGAGCGGTGTACAAATTCAAGCTGGGTTGTAGTTTTCAAAGCCGAAAGCACTTTCCATCACTTGATGTCTTACGGAAATGAGGTGAGTGTTGTCATGTTCGTTGCTGGATATTTTCACTGTTCTAGTGACTCTACAATTCTAATTAGCCACCTGCCTGGGGATGTATAAGTTTTCTTGCAAGGGATCGAGTGAAAGTTGTGTTTGTACCAGTATCCAATGTCACCTTCTAAAATAGACGACTGGCTTGGGTATTGTTATCTTGTATAAACATGTCAGCGCTAAAATTTGTCGAGAGTTCGATAAATAACGTAAAATTGATTTGGTTAGCCAATGATATGCCGATTTTTTTTGTCGAGTCAAGCTAGGCCCTGTAAATTTAGGTTACAAAATGTAACAGCGAGATGACAACTTCATAGAGAAAAATGATAAATGTCCGTATGATTTCTCTTTTCGGTAGTTTAACTTTAAGCTTTTTATACCGAATATCGTGTAGCGCTAAATATCTTGTTTGCGATATATTGTCTATTTTAGGTACGATCATTGTCTTAAATAGGCATAAAAGAAGTTGACTTTATTTGGCCTGGCTCAGTAACGTAAGGGAGTTTGTAATGAACTGTGTTTCCACCTTATAAAATACATGTGCACAATCATGGTAATTACGGTCAATTTTTGCCATGATCGTGTTGCAAATGGTTATCGATCACCCTCTTTTTTTTTTGAAACCAACTTTTAAGACAACTTAGCCTTGTGGTGTTTTTCTTGTATCAGTTTATGTCATCCTTTTGAGAAAGTTTATCGACTTTTTCCTTGAAAAATTCCGAGACACGCACCTGTATTGGTATCGCTTCATGTACATAATTAACATTCATCTCACAGCATGTATGTCCGGCCTCTCCATTAATTACTTTAATTTAACACCTAAAGCTGCCATAAACCTAAATATAAACAAGTCAAAAAATCTAGGTTATGGTTTATTTAGTGGGTATTTTCTGAATAAGCAATGTTTTAATTATTGTTTTCTTTAAAAGTATGTGACAGTTTTTTTTAATTGCCTTCAGCGTGTTTCAGCTGTCTGAAACATAACATTCACCTTCAGTGAAGTCAGAAAATGGGTGAAGTGGAGACTTGGGACTAACCTGTGATGATGGGTCAACATTTCATAATCCCATTTGTGAATTGACACAGTTTTAACCAAAACTGAACTAAGCGATTGGTTCTAATTTCTGGTATATTTGTCGTACATTTTTTTTATCTATTTTTTTTGGTTCAAAATATAAATTAATGTTGTGAATTGTTCTTGAAAAGTTCTTGAGAAAATTGTTGTATGTCTTCATGAACCACACTGTTGTGACTCTAGATAGCCCAATATTATTGACTTTAATTATTTTAACTAGTTTAGCTCTTTAGTTATTTTGGGTGACCAGCAACTGTATGTATTTTTAATTTATTTCTTGTTCAATTAGTTATTTAGTTAATGTTACAGTTCAAATAAAATGTTGTTGTTTAACAGGCTTTCTTACCACCACCTATGCATACATCATGGGCGTAGCCAGGATTTTTCAAAGGGGGGGTCACACTGACTCATATAGAGGGTACTCATCAGATTGTCACCTGAATATTGTAGGTTGTTTGCTTACAAAAAGGCTTACAAAGGGGGGGTCACGGGCACCCCAGGACCCCCCCTGGCTACGCCCTTGTACATGTTAATTATTTGTACTGTTTAGTCTTGAATTTGATGAACAAACTTGGGCGTGTCAATTTCTTATGTTTTTATTTTGTTGGACTATTCGGACCATGTTACACAAAGCGATTGGCAATTGGTCAGATGACTACAGTGAATTTGCCTTTTCGCATGTGCTCACAGATTGTAGCGTATCTTGTTCTTCAAAGCGTTTTCTGTTCTATAGCCTCCACAGAATGTAAGTTGTATCGTCTGTGGGATTTCTTTACTAGTTGTTCTTTAAGTTTATTTGTCACTTATTTTATTCTTCCTTAGTTTTCATCGTTCATGACGAGTCAAATAGCTTTTGATGGCACGAGGTTGTGATGTTTATACGAGTGGAAATTAAAGCTTACAAATGTAAATTTAATGCTTCAAATTATTGTGTGGACACAACATGTACTCCCAATGCTTTATCCAGTAACACACATAAGATTGAAACTGTAACAAAATTATACAACTTAGTTAAGCTTGTATCATTTCCATTGTACATGTATGTTACCAGGCAGGTTGGTTAAGTGTAGCACATTTAAAAGGTATTAATCATCACAGTGAGTTTTTTTAAAGTTGACATTTCAAGTGATACGAGTCTAACGTTGTTGACTCGTAGGCTCTCTGTGACAGTTACAGTACATGTACTTTATGTTTATCAACTTCAACTGATACTTGTAACATCAATTAGCTGTAATCAATATCATAACAGCACTGATGACTTTTTATTGTGTTTTGATGCGTAGAGATTTATACAGTATATGGCATCAAGAACATCAAACTTCAGTCTTGGCAACTTTCTGGACAAAAGTGGTGTTCAAGGTATGAAC
>JAHPZR010052763.1:10000-16670 GCA_019787425.1 Platygyra sinensis
GTGATGGTTATTCAGTTAGCAATTTTCACATGTGATTACAATTATCGACTTGTGTATGTTTTAACAGCCTTCCTACAAAATCTTGTTCATATTTATTGAAACTGATCTCCATTTGTGGTCACTTTCTGACTGTAAACAACCATTGCTATGGCTGTTGCTAGTGCTTAGTGCCATCTTTGATCTGTATTTGTTCTGCAATATGAAGGTAATTCTTTTTATAAACTTGAATGGCTTTTGTAAGATTTGTCATTATATTTTCAGATTAAATCAAGTGAATTGACTAATGGTGTGATAAACAGTGTATTTGTACTCTTATTCAAGGTAATTATTATATACAGTTCTGTACATGTTATAATATTAACCAATTCCAGGGCTCGAAATTAAAAAAACCGTTAGGTCGCCTTTTGGCGACTAACTGAAGAAATATAGTCGCCAGATGCAAATTTTAAGTAGCCAGTTTGTATAATCAAAATAATGTTCGGGTTCCGCTTGTTGAAAGTGTTTGATATTGTCTGGTATGGCTTGGGACACATACATACAATAAGTATTTTTTCGACTTATCCATTTCTTTTTAATAATGTAACACTTTTCATTTCGCGCGGCGGCGCCCAACTTGCATGTTTCGCCGAAAACAGAGATTTACCTGTATTTTAGCATAAAAAATGCTGGCTTCGTTTTCGCGGTAGAAATAAATGACTTCTCAGTTTCCGCGTACAATTTCTACAGTTTTAATAAATATATCGTTGTTGAGTTAAGCTTTGTACAGAGAAACTAAAAAATGCTCGCAGAAACTTGCTAAACTTACGAAATAAACACACCGTTTTCGTTCCCAACGCGGCTATTTTTATCCTGGAAAGAAATTTGATCGGGGAAGATTTCGATCACGTGCTAGGCAACCACTTCTGAGCCATGAGCGCACGTCACGCAATCAACAAAATGTAATTTTCGCCAAGCTTCATCTTAAACACTTGATTACCTTTGATTCTAGAGCTGACCTTTTCTTCTCAAAATTGCTTTCGTTCAGCGGTCTTTTTGCAAAATTTTGTGGCTCCTGCTGCTCCTGTGTGGTTCCAGGGAGAGAAACTCTAATGGCGTCGGAGAAAATATTGCGAACAGGAGTCCGTAAAGGTCGGCACACACGATGGGACTAGTCCCTGCAACAAGTCACATGGACTAGTCGCATCGTGTGAACTGGCCATTTTTGCCACAAAATCTAGTCGCAGGGACCAAAATTGGGCCCTGCGACTAGTCCCACGAATTCAAACTGGTTTGAATTCGTGGGACTAGTCGCAGGGACTATAGTTGGTCCTTGCAACTAGATTTTGAAGCAGTTCACACGATGCGACTGGTCCTTGCGACTAGTCGCAGGGACTAGTTGCAAGTTCACACGATGCGACTAGTCCCTGCGACTTGTTGCAGGGACTAGTCGCAGGGACTAGTCCCATCGTGTGTGCCGACCTTAAAGTTTAAAGGGAACGTGGCTTTTTTATGCGATTTGGCCCATTCTTTTACGACGAACACAAAGCAGGACGATGTTTATTTTAACTTTAATGCTTTATTGTACTTCTAAATCATGCAAAAGGTCGCCAAACTGGCGACTAAACAAAAATTTAAGTCGCCAAGGAGAAAAAATTAGTCGCATTGGCGACCATATTGGTCGCAATTTCGAGCCCTGAATTCTTGAATATCGGTTGAGAAAGTATTG
This sequence comes from Platygyra sinensis, assembly GCA_019787425.1. Taxonomy (NCBI): domain Eukaryota; kingdom Metazoa; phylum Cnidaria; class Anthozoa; order Scleractinia; family Merulinidae; genus Platygyra; species Platygyra sinensis. The sequence continues at coordinate 11,706 of JAHPZR010052763.1, forward strand.
TAATCTGGTGAATAGATCAATTATTTGCCAAACCCAAGTGCAAAAGCAAATGTTTGATCTGAGAAGAGATTGACTAATCATGATACATGTATTTAGTGATAACCAAGGTCAATAACCAACTAGTTTGTTTGTATGTTCAAATCACTCTTTGACAGCTCAGGGAAGCTGTCTGCCGTTTTTCACACAGAAGTATGAGTAGAATATTTTATGGGGCAAAACACATGAGCAGACCATACTATTTGTAGGCAGGCAGTTGTAAGTTGCAGGTCACATGGTGCACTCTTGGCTAATGAAAAGGAAGGAAAAATACATATGAAAATAACTGTTATTTACAAGCATTGTACATGCTGTACTTGTTGATAGGTTTGATAGCATTGTTGTTTTTGATAGTTTTATTTTCACAGGAAATGTTACTAGTTAGCTTGTGTTTTTGGCTGTTTGTAAGAACATTTGCATTCTCATTATTGGTATTTGTTTTTGTTGTTCTCTCACCACTTTTAGGACTTAATCAGATTATTTGCCTGCTATAATGATGGAATAATAAATTTGCTTGGTGAGTTGTCTCTTCCTGTTTCAACTTAAAAATTAAAAAGATAATGTCAGTACAGTACAGGCCAGCTGTATTCCTTCAACTCTACATATTACTTTAAATAAAGAAAATATCTCTTTTTACTGCATTGGAGTCAGAGCAAATGCTGGTGGAGTCCTTTTCCATAACTCTACTTGTCACAAGGGCAGCCAGCTTCATGTTCAAACTAATGTTTTTTGCTTGCTTTTTTGAAACAGAGAAATACTTTGACATGAACAAGAAGAACTGCAAGGAGGGTTTGGACATATATAAGAAATTTATTACACGGATGGATAGAGTATCTGATTTTTTGAAAGTTGCTGAAGATGTTGGTTTTGACAAAGATGATATCCCTGACCTAAGTAAGGTAATGAGACCACAATTGTTGTTTATCTGCAAGCCTTGTCTTCTGAATTTAATGATAAAAAGAGGTAAGTGTGGAAGTGGTGAAAGTTATCTTAGTAAATGGTTTGAACCCAGGAGTATCAGAAGTTCATATTGTGTGATCGTCCGGGTGAGTGTAGTTCTGAAAACAACTGTTGTTGGTGACTGACGTTTCGACAACCTGAGTGGAAGTCATCTTCAGAGTCAAGTGACTGTGAAGATGACTCATTCACTTGACTGTGAAGATGACTTCCGCTCAGGTTGTCCAAACATCACCAACAACAGTTCTTTTCAGAACTACACTCGCCTGGACGATCACACAATATGAACTGGTGAAAGTTATGTTACCTGTAATTTCATTTTGTGCTTGCGATTATCTCTATTAAATTGGAAACTTGAGAAACATAAGATAAAGATTTGTTTATGGCCTATGCTCCACTTGGAGTGAATGATACAAGTAAGTAATGTAAAATAGATAGGAAATTTTAATGGGCAGTCTAAAACTTTGTTTTTCTCTCTTTCAAGGCACCTAACAGCCTCTTGGATGCCCTAGAAAACCACATGCAATCACTGGAAAAAGGAAAGACTACAACCAATCCGCCAGCTTCAAAGTAAGTGCATCCTGTAAGTGTTAACAGTAGTCTTTCCACCAGATTTTGTTCCACAGATGTATTGTTTTAAGAAATAGGGAGAAACATTTTCTGTGTTTCTATCTAGTTATAAAGACATTAATGGAAGTTTGTGAGGATGAGAAATGCTGCATAAATATGAGCCACAACTTTTTTACTACTTTTTTGAGATTTCTAAACTTTTTTGAGTGTTTCATAACTTTGTAGAAAATACAGGGAAAATCCCTGGTAAATAACTTTGAGAGAAGAAGAAAAGAAATTAAATCACTTGAAGTTCAGTTTGCTTAAAATTACCTGTAAATTGCCTTTGCATGCACTATTATTACATCGCTATTAAGAGTTTAAGACTTAGCCTTTAATGAAATGAACTTTCAGTTTTTTAGCGTTGTAATTATGTATTGTACATGTAATACTTAAATTGATTTTAATTATGAATTTTTCTGTTTTGAAAGTATTAGTTTCATAGAGCTACTCTGATAATTAGAGTTCAAATAAAGTTTGTGTACACATGTATATATCAACAGTTCTGCCACTTCTGTGTTTCTATTGACCTTTAAAGTATGGCCTTTCGTGTTCACCTTTCTTTTGGCAAAGTTGAGGTTTGACATGTCCGCTAAGGACCTCGCTCTCAGTCCATAAGTAGTTAATACTGTACATTTAGAGACTCTGTAAAAGCTATAAACTTTAAACCTTATCATGGAAGTGATATGCTAATGGAAGCCATGTAATGCTAATGGAAGCCATGTAATGCTAATGGAGTTTCCTTAGTTGTTTAGTAACTGGACCCTTGTACATTGTTAACAATTTTTTTGTTGACATGCAGGCCCTTGACAATTCCAAGCATCACTCTCCCACCATCTGCTACAGATGCTTTCAGTGCTGGCAAATTTACGACTAAGTTTGAGGGAAATGATTCTGTTGACACTGCACCAAAAAGTGATCTCCTTGAAGAGGAGGAAAAATATCTTGAAGCTTTCAAGGTAATATCTCAGTGTCCATAGGTATTTAATATTTAGTGGTTTTCAGGTCATTCTTGTGAACAAAATTGATCAACCTGCTTGATCTGTAAAGGAAATTTGGGAATGCAAAAAGAAGCAATTTGGTAGAAAAGAGTGTTGGTTTTGTTTTCATATAATCTTGCCTTATGGACAGCTTGCCATTATGAACAGTAATTAGAAAAGGAAACAACACTTGCTGTGATGAAATTATTGTGCACACCTCTTGTGGTCCCAAACTTATATTTTTATTGTTCTACTGTCAACTTGGACACACAGCTACGTGTTAACCCACTCAGCAAGTGAATTATTGGGATTTGTTTACATCCCACTATAGACCATTTTCAAGTTCCCTTGTGCCTCTGTTTCAAAGCAATGACCTTGATTTGCATGAAAATGAAACTGCACGCAGAACTCATTTTCACATGAATGGTTTTGCATGTAGACTCGTTTTGATACAGAGGCAAAAGGCAACTCGGAAATGGCCTATTACAGACTGTCACCATTACAGACGCTAAATGGCAGTCCTGAGGGTGTCCACTATATTGAGAGTTGACTGCAAACCATACAAGTACATCAGTTGTACAGATCTTTGTCAAATGGAGTTCTCTCTCTATTACAGAAAGCCAAAGAATCTGGAACATCAGTACAATTGCCTCTGGCTCAGCCACAAGCCAAGCCTCCCCAACCCACTCAGCCCCAGAAATGGGAGCCATTAGGTGAACCTGCTGAGCCGGCACCAGCTCCTCAGGGAGCTCCCAGTGATGACCTTTTGCAACTTCATGGAGCATTTTCTGTTCCAATGCAACAGTCAAGTTCTGCAGCTTTCTCACAAAGTCCTTCCTTCCCTCCTAGTCAGGCATTTCCAGCTGCACAGGGTTTTGGAGAGGCCCCTCCCCAGGCTGGCCCTTGGGATGGCTCTGCTACTACAGGTTAGCCTGTTTGTGGAATATGCTTTTTTCTTCTGTTCGGTTTTTGGATTACTTGTAGAGATAGTGAGGCATATGCTCCTTGATGTTTTAGTTGTATTTGCCTGTTATTGATGCAATTCATCAACAAACCAACAAGTTTGTTACAGTTTTGAGTCACCTGTTGCCTGTTACAGGCAACAGGTGACTCAAAACTTTATCATGGCCCTGTCGCTGTCCTACAATTTGCATCTGCATCTGCCTCCTTTGAATTTAGTAAAACCATACATATGTCTGTGGCTGGATGGACACTGATGGGTCGCAATGTTTATCAGAGGAGATTTTTGAAGCAGGCAGATTTTAACTGCTCTTTGTTAAAAAAATGCTCAAAAACGAACTATTTTTGTAATTTTTTACAGGCTTTAGCGGCAGCAGCACCTCTACAAACCCATTTGACAGCCAAGTTCATGATGATTTTGCTGCTGTGTTTGGCAGTCAGCAGACTACTGTTGACAATACTCCAGCCATGGGAGACATCTTGGTTCCGACTGTGTCCAGCATAGGGGCTTCAAAAGTGCCATCCGACACTAGCATCAGTGGAGATCAACCAGGAGGTTTGCATGCAAGCCTAGAGAGAGTCGCAAAATCATTAGGTGAGCAGGTTTCCTGTGTCTTGTGAGAGGCTTCACTTTTGCACTGTTTCAAACAGATTTAAATGAATCTTTTAATTTGTCCATTGTTTCACAAGGGTAAAGTTGTTTCATAAGGTTTATTTATCAGGTCTCAGTTGTTCATAGCGCTACATGTATCCACCGGATAAATCGCTATCCAGTGGATAAGTGTAATCATGCTATCAGCTGGATAGTGATTTAACAACAACAACAACAACCTTTATTTACACTATTCTGGTAGAAGAAAAAATAAAGGAGGAAAATAACAAAGTATTTAAAGTATTTGGTATCTAGTGGGTTGCATTATTCACTCTTCAAACAACCCAGGCCAGATAGCTTTCAGTTGCGTCTGATTCTCTCAAAGTAATATGGAAAATTTTTTATGTCGATTGTACACTGTATGATATCAGTGATCCAGGTTTGCCAAGTGCCAATTTTTTTTGTTATCAGATAGGTGTCTGTATGCCCTTCCATTTCCATGCATGTTGTATTAATACAGTATTTCATTTTTGTTGTGATTTGTAGACTCGCTATCTTTTAATGGAAACATCATGGTCCATCTGGCAAATCACAACACCAGTGGACTGCACCAGTACCACAAAGCAAGACGGGGGGACCAAACTGGCAGGCACCACCCACATCAAGAACATCGTTACCTCAAACAGGTTGGAGTGCAACAAGTCAGCCTCCCATGCAGCAGCCAACAGCGTTCAGACCGCCTTTTGCACAACCGACTCCTATGGGACAGCCTTTCATGGTATGTAGCTAACCAAGGTCAACAACCCTGTTTGAGCTGTTTTATTATAACCC
>JAHPZR010052764.1:0-27193 GCA_019787425.1 Platygyra sinensis
GTCCTTTCCATTCCCTTCTTTGGCCAGTGATTTACAACATTGGTTGGTCCTGCATACTTAAGCATTGTGCAGTTCTAGAAAAATTCATACTTCCCCAAAAGAAGGATTTGAATATTGGACAATTTCTGGAACTACACATCATATGTAAGTATAGTGACAACTCAGCCTGTTATCAGTTATGTACTTGAAGTAATGAGAATGCATAGGAAAACAGAAGCATTGCATTATTGTGCATTTTCAGTGCAGATTTTTTGTGAATTTCCTTTTTATACAATTGGAAAAAAACTAAATTAAAGCCTTTTTGGTGTTCCAACATGACATCCCAGTGCCATAATATGTAAATTTGTTGGACAATGACTGACTGTTTACAGTGTGTTTCACAAGACTTTTGACAAACAGTGCCGAAGTTCATTTGAAATTCCTGCAGTTCGCCACGAAGTTGACAATTTCATTAATATGTAGTTGTCAATCAAATTATGAACTTCGAAATGAAGTTGTGAATTTCACACTGAATTTTGTTGGGAAGTTGTGAAGTCCTCTTGAGACGTTCCAACTACACCAAATGGCATGAAATTCACTCGCAATGAACTTAACTTCGCAACAAAGTTTGGGGTGAAATTCACAACTTCATTTCCAAGTTCACGATTTGATTGACAACTACATGTATGTAATGAAATTGCCAAGTTTGTAGTGAACTTGGGGAATTTCAAGCGGACTTCGGAAACTGTTTTTCAAACGTTTTGTAAATGCACTGTAATAAATTATTTCCAATATTGGAAGTTGTGTATGTTAGTTTGTTGTTTGTTATCTTAGTTTTATTCTCATATAATTTTTTTGGTCACCCTCAGTTGAATGGTGACTTCCAGAAACAACAGATGGAAAAAGAGGCCCTCCAAAAGCATATTGACCAGCTTGATGAGAAGATTCAACAAGGGGATGTGGAAAAGGAAAAGGTAGGTGAACAGTATAAAAAAATGTGTCCTAAATAATGTATCAACTGAAGCAAGCCTTCTTTACATGCAATTATTGTTTTGTTACAACTATTCTGGTGCAATGACCCAGCAATAGGCAGAGACAGCGTGGTCGAGTGGTCATCATGTCAGACTTAGCAGTCCCGGGTTTGAGTCCTGCTCTGACCACTACCTGGATTTGATTCTCAGTAGCGCCGAGTTGAAATCCTCGGCCACATTTGTAAATAGCCAACTGATTTGTCTCCAACCATTTGGGATTCTTAACAATGGTATGTTTAATTTGAATTTGTTTTACTTGTTTGCAGAGCCCCTCTAGCACTCGTGCAAAAAAGCACTGCCGAGGGTAAATAAGGGCTAGCATTGTTCACACTCGGGAGGGAGAAGAAATACTTATATTTTAGTACCAGCCTGATGAGCTGCAAATTTAGTCTTGAACATTAATTTTATGAATATTTTAAATTTTTAAGCCTTTTTATTCTCTTTATTTTTTTATTATACCGGTAAAATACTGTCCATTAGAGTGTAGAGTTACATGTAATTAGCCTCATAGAGGGTGTGGAACTTAACTTCACACATGTTTTCCGTTTTTCTTTTCAATGGAACAGCTGGAGCATTTGCTGACTGATGCAAAAGAAAAGTAAGTTGTAATAATAATAATAATAATAATAATAATAATAATAATAATAATAATAAAAAGTTTTCTTGTACTGTTAATGACAAATAACTATCATCAAATAATAATACACGTGAAAACAATTACTCAATTCTGATTGGCTGAGAGCAGTGCAGCTCAAGTGTAACACCAGTGCAAAAAGTGTAACACCGGTGCAGAAAGTGTAACACCAGTGCAAATTACACATCGAAATTCTCGATTATGATTTGCAGGAAGATAATGAGAAATTTTGTTGGCCAATGATCTCATATAAAGTAATGACAAAAATTTTGTACAGAAATTCTGAAAAAAGTTTTCTTGAATGCAAAAAAAATGGCTTCTGTCTTCAAGAAACATCTTCGGCACTTTTTAGACGCAAATTTTTTCATGTTTGTATTATTAATAAATAATCATACACTCACCGAAGCGGCTCGTGCAATTTCAGCTTTTTGAAAAACTCACAAGTGCAAATTAATTCCAAATTGAACTTGAAACCGTATGATTACCCATACAAACAATTTAATTTAAATTTTAAAAAAGTAGCTCATCCATCTTTTCTGTTTATGCTGATTAACTCAGACATGAAATTCACTTCATTATAGGAAGGATAATTTACAAGCTGAATTTGATGATCAGTTGCTGCGTTTGACTGAGCTTCAGGAACAATTTGAATTTAAATGTAACGAAGTTGGGGTATGTGCTGTTCACATATGTGCTAACTCATTAGCTCTAGTCACATAACTTGGGGTATGTGCTGTTCATATATGTGCTAACTCACCAGCTCTAGTCATATAATTTGTCAATAATTTTTATACCATGAACAGAACCTTGAATAATTTATGTGCAGCAATAGTTGTTACCACGTTTCACGTAATCAAGATGTTGAGCCCATATAAAGCAGAAATTTAGAGAAGGGGTGTGAGTTACAAACCCCTTGTATTAAAGGCAGTCCCCTGTAGGGGTGTTTGGGAACATCCTCCTCTCTAAAATTTAAAAGGGATAATTTAATGGGATTTATGGCATTATGAGGCTGAGTCAACATGTTGTGATGTCTCATGTTTTCTTTGATATACATGTAGGGGGTTCAAGCGAACCCCTCCAAATCTGTCCCAGCCCTTGAATCAAAAGGAAGTATTAATGTTAATTCACTTTGCTCGCATAAAACCATTCTGGGAGGATATCGACCCCTGCTGTACTGGATTCTTAATGTTAAGAATATAAAGGGCTGTAATATTGTGCTATCTTCATTTTTAACTTTGTTTATAAACATGCTAGTTTCCGTGTAAAGTTTTCGTACAAGTATTTTTCTGATCATATCAAAGTTTGAACCTTTGTTGTAGCTGCCAATTGCTTAAATATGGTTTGAAATAGTCCAGTTTCGAATTCGCCATGACCGCTGAATAAAAGCACTGACAACGCATTTGTACAGGGTTAGCCTCGACCTGAGAAAAATATTCATAAATACCGGCGGGAAACTGCCACAAATTTGCAAATTAAACAATACACAGAGCTGTAAACAGCTCAACTTCTCGTTGGAATTTGTGAATATTTTACTTTAGGTCGAGGCTAACCCTGTACAAATGCGTTGTCAGTGCTTTTATTCAGCGGTCATGGCAAATTCGAAACTGGACCATTGTGTGAATTTTAAATGAGCTTCACTGCACAAGGAGAGACATTGCGAGAATGAAGAAAATCATCAAAGTGCAACATGTTGTTCTGACAGACTATGAAATTCTCAGAACTTACATGAGAGAGAGGTGTATGGATCTGTAAGGAGAATTCAGTTTTTTGATCAAAGATTGTGTCTTTGTTCTCAGGTGTTGAAGGATTGTCTGAAGCAAATCAAATTGCATGGAGATGGTGAAGAGGAGCCTGGTGAGTAGTGAAAACTAATTGTCATTGAAATAAATATTAGATTGCAAAATTAAGATATTCACAGCCACTCAGAAAATAGTAAAGTTACCCTTAATTATATGGCTGTGTCTCACAAGAACTGGGAACTACTTTGCTGAATTCCTGAATGTGATTGGCTGAAATCAATTTTTACCGTGGTCTACATTATCCCATCTAGTTCAGCATTAGACTGGGTTACAATTTGAGGTGAACACGAAGTTGCTAAAAAATAAGATGAGAAAAAAAGGACAGAGGACGAGCAATTTTTGGCCTCAGTCACGGTATTTTGAGTTATTTTGAGCATCGACAAAATGACCGTTAAAGTGAAGGACACCTGAAAATAATACTTTACAAAGATAGAAGAACACCTAAGAGATAATAATAAACAATGAAGGAACCTGGATGGTTAAGGATGGAGAAGATTGACACGGATTTCGTTACAAACAACGAAATTGAAAATGATTTTTGTTTGTTGTGACTCGATTCTGTAATTGACACTCGTGCACTTGCACGCGCACGCAGAATTGTAACGGTTACTGTATTTTTAATTTCAAATTGTTAACGTACTCAAACTGTAACGTATTTAAAACAGAGGAATACGGAACGACACATCAAACTGATGATTGCATGAGTCAAGCCGAAACATGTCGTGTAAAAAGTTGTATCGCGAGCTTAAAATTTTTGGTAATAAGTTGTTTTTGTCACGAAGTTATGGCAATGTAATACTATTTCTTGGCTTTAATTAGAGCACTTCTCTGCATGCGTGCCAGTTATCCCTTACCAACCCATGAATGGAGTGGATTTTTCACTCTGTTTCTGTGCGCAATGTTTCATGTGCATTGCATGTAATTTTTCTTTGAACAGATGAAGATGAAATGGCAGGAAGATTGCAGAAGTTAATGGATGTTCATGAAGTGAGGGCAATAATAATTTAATATACTGTACCGGCCGAGAAGTAACTTAACAGAGAACGCTAGATAGAACACGTTCAGTTCCCGCTCCATGCTCCATATCTCTTCCGTATCTGTTGTGTTCCCATGACTCTCGTCTCACCACCGATTCTGTATGCGGTCGCAAATGCGTTCTCTGTTTGGTGGCTTCTGAGCGACGCTGTAGACTGTTTATAACAGCGCATTCTTACACACAACTTTGAACTTATGCATGTTGTATTCAGTTATATGTACATGTATTTATGCTGTAATTCATCCATGTCCATTTAAAATCTTGCTATATACTTAACTCGGGAATAGATTGAACTAATTGTGCAAAACCCACTTTCATGATCAATCCCACAGTTTGTATATGGTTACAGTGTGTTGTGGATTGATTTTCTTAAAAATGTATGTGCCTTGCGTTGCAGGTCAAGACGAAAAATAAGGAATTGCAAGAGAAACTCACAGCACTGGACACAGAAGTCGAGGAGCTCAGAAGGATAAGAAAAATGTTAGAAAGTAAGTTATACGAGCCCGGAACATGGGTCAATTCCCAACTTTCCCTTTCATGTATGTAAACTTAACTTTCACGTTTTACAAAAAAAAAAACTTGCCCGTGTAATGGCGGTCTGGTGCGATGCTTAGATAAAAATATCACATCTATCACTGAATGGAATTTGTCTGCTCGCATGGCAAGAAACAGAAAACGTAGACACGAGATCTAGTGTGACACGTGATAACCTAACTCGGGCCCGGCCCCTATTTCAGTGTGTGAGAACCTCGTTGCTTGCCCCTTTCACAAGCTCAGCCGGCGAGAAATCCATTACAGAACTGTCACTTTTTACCCCAGCAAACATTGTAAGTTAAACGGAATTGAATGGTTTGAAAAAGCTAGGCGGATGTTTGAACAAAAACTGAATTTCTTTTCTTCGCAGACGACAATGTGGAGAAGACAGAGAGACTGGAACAAGCTGAAAGCATAGCAAGTCAAGCGATGCTGACACAGCGAGAGAAAGAAATCGAGCTTGAAGCCTTGCAGAAGTATTTCAAATCATCTGAAGTGGAATTACACAGGTGGGTGATACTGCTTGGCCACGAATCTTTCAAGTGTGTACTGGAGAAATCAGAGATTAATTCTTAGATGCATTTGAGAAAGTAGAGCGGGAAGGATAAAAACATATCTACTCAACTACATGCACTTTTGTATCCTATTGTCCAATCGGATGTCAGTAGAACACTCTGTCATAGTGTGTCGCAAAATCTAACTCAAAGAAGTCGCTCTGACCAATCACAGAGAACTCATAGTCCAGTGAGCCAATCGAAACGTGATACACATACAAGCAGACGGCACGAAGCGCGGGAAACGTCTCCGAGCGGTCACGATTGGCTTCGGTATTACCTCTGATTGGACGACAAAATGGCGTGAGGTTTTTAAGCCAATGGCTTAGTGTCGCAATGCAAAACCGAAGAAAATCGGAATTATTCTTGACACTCGCGTCAAAATTAAACGTCTCTTTTGCTAACAGAACCAATTTGATAATTACATAGTAATAGCAGGTTGTGAACCATTTTTTTACACCAGCTAGTCATACTGGATGCGACAAAGGGAAAACATATACAGAAACAAGTGGAGAATGGTTGTCGTTCGCGTTAAAACAAAAGGCTTAGCATTAATACATGTAATCAATATAAATACCTGCATTTGTTTATACCACCCGGGATATCCGGTTAAGTTTAGGTATTACTGTACTTGTACGAGTTCTTTTTTAGTGACTTGCCATTGCTGTATGATGATTGTACACTGTATTTGATCTTTTAGGAAAATTACTGCTGAGGAGTCATCCCGTATTTCTATTGAGAACCAGCTTCAATCAGAACAAGCAAAAGCATCCACTGCTGTGGTGGATGCAGATAAATACAGGTATTTGCCCTTCTGTAGTTTAACATGTTATTTATTTTTTCCTTTACTCAATTTTGAATAAGAATTGGAAAATCCACCACAAGAAGGATACTGGAAAAGATTTGCGAAGTTTGCATTTGAATGGTTTTTATCACAGTGATCACATCTAAATTCTCTTTGCAAAATCAGTATATTTTCAACCTGGCAGGTGGTGAGAATTGTGATAATTATCAACCAGGTTACAGGCATGTTGTTTTGTTAGTGGTTCAGCAAGTTGTGACTTGATTCCAGTTTCTATCCCGGGTGGTATGAAGCGACTGGGAGTATTGTCACTTCCCCCTGGACGGGTTGCTAGTTCGTCAAAAGATCCCCCCTCTAGGCATTTTTCTGTTTGCCTAAAAATTTCAGTTATCTTTTGTTTTAGAGTTTAGTGCACTTACCACTACGTCTCCATGTTCCTGTTACTGTATACATAATAATTACTCGTAATTCCTCTATAGAAAAGTATAAATTTCAGTCACCACTTTCAGCTGGTAGTGTTTACGCCTGAGACTACATACAGAAAATGTTTTTTTATCTTGTTTTTAGGCAGCTCTATTTAGATATCAAGAAGCAGATTGAGGAAATCGATGAGAGCAAGAAGGAGCAGGTTGGTGCCATATTTCATTTTACCGTTGTTACATGTTATGAACGTTGCTCTCACGAGATTACTAGCATGAAGAGAACTGACCCATTCAAGATCGTATTTAAAAGCTCACTTGCGCGGAAACTGTGTTCAGCAACGCTGCTGAAAGGTGTAGTTTTCTTTGGGTGAATGTTCAATGGATTTAAGGAAGTAGCTGGTCTCTCCAAAGATAGCCTGCGGACAGCCCCAAGGCTTTTATATTTTTTCTTCGCACCTCTTTACCAGACTCCACCCCGCCAAATCGCTTGGCTCTTCGCGGCTCGCGCGTTTGACTCAAAAGTGAGCCTGTTTGCAGCAGGCTACTAAAACATAATTTCTTTTATCCTTTCCAGTTGTCGAATATGGAGAAGAAGGCTCATCAGAACTGGGTAGGTGTTGAACTTTTCCACGACTGCTAGCGTCATACGAGAATCTGTGAGGAGAATTATAAAGTTAATTCTGCACTTGGAAGGTTTGTTTTAAAATTTTTTTCTTCTGCATCCGTATTTCAGCTCGACTACAGAGCTGCAGCTAGAGAGCTGGATGGCTTGAAAGACGAGAATGAAATTCTGAGAAGGAAGTAAGTTAATGTATTTTAGGCATTAACATGTGTTGGACCTTAGTCGTGTAGTTTTGATAAAATGAAAAAACGCTCCCACACTGCAAAGCAGCCTCAGCGTCTCTCTCCAATCCTCCGCGGAATTTCTCCTCTGGTCCTGGATATTTTATCATAACCGTTTTTCCCCAAATTACTTTGTAATAGAAAAAATCGCTGTTAGCCATCTGAGAATCAGTCAATCGATTTTGTTCTCTTAACACTGAATCGTCAATTTTCTGTCAGTTTACCTGTTTGCTGTTAGGAACCTAGGTGCTGGCGGTTAGGTCAGTAACAATCAGTCAATAGTCAGTCTAATGTGAGTGTTAAGAGTTCATTATTACGAAGCCCCTGTACAGTTTTTCTTTCAAGAGATTGGAGCTTGGACTATTGGCTACTTCTATAAAAATCAGTAAAATCAGTTGAAGAAAACGGCGACATATTTATCTGTTTGATTTTGTAGGCTTTATGATCTAGAGGTGAGAGGAAGCCGTCCTAGCTCTGCTGCAAGCAGTCAACTTAATCATGGTAAGTTCACGGTTTTCTTGGCTTGAATTTGCGTATAACGTACAGACGCAATGTCCCAGCTAACCAGAGGAAAAAGGAAAATCAGCACAAAGCTTTTTGTATCCCCCAGTGACAAATATCCGAAATTTTCTGATAGTGTAGGACTAGTGAATTTCATGAAGTCTCTTATCGGTTCTTACCGGTCAGTGGTATTTGGTGAACTTGTATCGGTTAGCGGCAGTGCATCGGCGTTGCCGTGCTTGAGACGCGTCTTCTGTGTATCATGGCTTTTGGTGTGACAGATTAATTTGTCCGCCGATTAGAATGAAAGAATGATAATGATGAGAGACAAGATATTTGTTTACGTGCAGGAGCCCAGATTGAAACGCAAAGTCATTTCTCGTACATCACCAACCACCTCAGCTTGAGTATTAAACACAATAACTCTGCAAGCACAAACCGCACCAAATGCTTAGGGTGTTGCCGCAACATTTACCGGTAACGTTTCAATTAACACACACAGTGAGACAGAATAAGAATGCTATAAGCAAATGAATGTGGCGCTGTTTGCAGCTTTGAGTATTTGAGATCTTTTTGAGCTTTTGTAGTTGGCTAAACTGTCGGTTGATAATAAAATCAATAATCTGTTTCCTGTCTTTTTTTAGTCGATGGACGTGATTCTCCTTCACGACGAAGGTAAGAATAATTTCCCTGGTAAATAAGCTGCTCACTGCATGAATTCAAGCATTATTATGGCGTCAAATATATTTGCACTGCTGCAATTATGGCAGTAGCCTCTAATACAGTCTCAGGGCTTGTGACGCGTTCCTCCACCGCGTGGAGGAAGAAACATTGCGTGATGCGCCAACATGGCGTCTGCGTACAAGGCCACAAAAGCAGTGGGACAATGGCATCGCTTCTCGTAGATAAGCTTGTAGTGATGAAAAAACGTTTTAATTGTGGTTTTAATTGAACAGTCACTTTGACTAAAGAAAACAATTCTAGGCTAATTTTTTGACCGATAGAACAAGCTCAAGAAGGTTTTCCTCATATATCAGTGTATTGAACTTTGTTATTCAGATATGTAAAGCTGAAGTTAATTTCGAGGCTTTCTCATTGATACGACAATTAACTGTCAGATTTGCCTAACTTAAGAGTTTAGGCAACGCTCTTTGCTCCACGCAATTCCAATGTGGTTGAAGTCTCTATCAAGGAGTTTTAGTTCTTCTCAGCCTCTCTGCTGTTTCGTTAATGTGTTGATAAGCTGCTGTGTTTTTCAATTTACAGCCCAATGTCTGGTCTTCCCGGTCACGGAAGTCCTGTGCCATTCAATGCCCCTCCTATGATGGGTAAGTTTATACTACTTGATTTGATTACCCCTTCCCCTTAGGCATCAGTGATAATCATTTACACTTACTCACCGACCACCCCCCTCCCCTCCCGAGTAGAGTGTTTCCACATGGAGTCATGGCATACATATAAGTGTCCCAAAACAATGAAACGGTGGACATGTCAGTGTCTCAAACCAGTCCTGTGGATTGGAATTCTTGTGTTCCATTAAATTTGCATGGCTGCTAGCCACGTGAGTGAGAACGCTCCGGCTATACTAATTTTGCCGCCACCTGACTCCATCATTGTTGTCTTTTTCGCTTTTTTTTTCCTTTCGCCTTGCCTAATTCTTCCATTCTTTCCCTGTTTCCACCAAGCAATTCTCGTTATTACTGATTGCCATTTCCTCCATAAACCAGGAGCCCATTACTGGGAGCCTGCAACTCCCATAATAGGGAACTTAAGTACTGACGACGGCGACGCCAGAGACGACGCCTAGCAAAAATTGGATTTAAATTTTACTCTCGAATTTCGTAGGTAACTGAACCTGTTCAGAGCGCAAATTTGTCTAAAAACGTGCTCAAACTAAATATGTAATGTCAGCGATCAATTCCATAACGAAATCAGAAATATTTGCCGTCGTGGCCTAAGTTCTCCAAAATACGCGAAACTTGGTCATTTCACGTTGTTGTTTGGCAGAGGACGGCAACGAAATGTACAAAGATTTATAACGCACGTGCACAGCTATTGTTCTCCTCATTAAACCTTTTGTTTAGCGACGTTCCCGTTGCCGTTGCCGTCGTGGTTTGCTTAAGTTCCCTAATAAGCCAGTGCAACGGCATTTTTACAGACCAGGGCCGAGTTGTTCGAAAGCCGGTTAACGTTAACCCAGGATTAAATGTTAACCGAGGCATTATTTTTTGTCGTTTAAAAATGTTTTTCACCTCTAACGTTTGGTGTAGTTCGAGATTACTACAGCTCAAAACTGAAGGGCAAACAATATAAACAGATTACCTGACCAAAAACTTACAAAACTGATATCAAAATTCTCGCCAACCCTGGGTTAACTTAATCGAGCTTTGAACAACCCGGCCCAGTCTATTTTTAGATACTTTTCCCGCGAAATAGGCCAGTTCCAGTCTACATGAGCACGCTTCGGTAAGGATAAAACAATGCGGCCTCACGTGAACATGTCGACATGATGTCGAAATGTCAACATTAGTCCATACTTGTGATTGTAATTGGTCACTGAGGTTCCTGTTGGGATCTGAATTTCTGAAATTCAAACTAAAAATGGTTCGGACTGTGAAAACGCCGTGTCAGGAATATGGGGTAGTTGCGGGCTCCCAGTGATGGGCTCCTGCATAGACTAATTCCCTTCACCAGTGACTTCCCATCTCAGTCGCCAGCCATTCTCCGCACCTCACCCCACTTCTTAACACAACTAGCTATGCACAGGTTTAACTGAACGTTTGCATTGGTTTTCCAGGCCCTCCGCCTCCGCCTCCTCCATCTTCCATGTTTCCTGGCCAGCGGAGACCTCATCCTGCAGACATGCTTGGTATGACGCCACCTCGGCCACCTTTTCAGTCACCAGGCCCTGCAAGCAGAGGTCATGCTACACCACCTCCTATAAATAATGCAGTTACTACTCAGGTATGTTCGTTGTGTATGCTTAGATGGTGGTGTCTCCTGTCGTCTCAATGCCTCTTTAGTACAAGAAATTCACACAAAGTGTACTTAAAACAGTTATGCTCGATAAAAAATTCCTGTTGAGCCTAAAATTCGCGTTTCGGGCATCGTTTTTTGCTTCCATGTGTTAACAGTCGTTGAAGGGAAACGTCCAATTGAATGAGACACTTTCATTTACTTATGAAGAAAGCACGGGACGTATTAACCTCTTTTGCGCATGGTGAAAGGACCGGACAGTGAAAGCTTCTAAAGGTTAAAGAGTTTTATGAGAGATGGATCTTAGAAGAAATTACGGTGTTCTATGAGTAAGGGGAATACTTCTTATTTGTATTTCCGAGAGGCAGGTTGAATTTTAAACTTGGAAAGAAATACGTTTTTCTCAATTCGTAATCATTACTTAAAGTTTTAAGACAAGCGTGCATTCTTCGCAGTCTCCTTATGTGGCACTGTTGTGTCAGTTTGGCCATTATCTGCGGACAAGCATTCTAGATCTAGAAAGTCGCAAATGTAGCCTTAGCGCTTTCGTGATGTAAAAATAAGTACTCACGTCACACGTGTAGCCATAGCTTCTTCTTGATTTTGGACTGCTGTTGATGAAGTAACCTTTCCTTTCGTTTTCAGTCTTCAAAAATGGATGATCGCCCTGACTCATTTGTGCAAGACAGCACGGATGGAGTGCCTCCTCCTCCTCCTACCATGTCAGGGTATGGTCCTCCGCCTCTACGTCCTTTAATGCGATTGCCATTGTTTCCACCAAGACCAATGATGCCTCCTCCTCCAAGTGGACCAAGTAAGTAGCTACTTCTTAATTGTACTGTATCGAGTGACTAGAATGCGTGCTGTTGGAACACAGTGACTTCCGGTTAATATGCCAGTCGTTCTGAGAATGAGTGTTTCAGAACAGATGTCGTGTCAATGGTAGGTTTGTCTTAGCTTTCAAAAATTGTCGCATGCCACAAGGGCATCAGTCTGGTCGAGCAACCAAGAACATTGAAAAAAACGTCTAAATGTTGAGTCATTAGCTTCCCACCCTTCTGCCACCACCCACTTGCAGTTGTGGAAAGTTAATAAATCCTTCATTTCACGCACTTTTGAGTACTATTATTATATATGTGATTTCTTAGTAAATTTAATCTCGAACGTCTCTCGCATCTTTGAAGCTTTTGTGACTCGTTGCTTGACAGGTAACATAATCCATCTAATATGTCATGTAACACGTACGTTACTTTTCTCTCCCCAGTCCCTCGTATGTTCTTGCCTCGACCTGGTGGACCTATGCCTCCTCCTCCGCAAGGCCCCAGGCCCCATGCGAGTTCTACACCCAACCGTTCATGATGTTGGGTCTTGGTCTTATGGCTGCCTCATCGCAATCAAAATTGTCTCTTGTTTATTTTCAGTGCTCACCAATGTGGAACAATAAATAATATTTCTTAGAGCACTCTGATAAATGATCTCTGATGGAATCAGAGACAACAAGGTCTTGGAAAAAAAACAATATTTAATTAATCTGTAAAGTTTTACTTTTTCCGAGATGAAGGATCTCAGAAACGAATTATTTGGGATCCAAATACAAATGAAAAAATAAAGTGTTTTATCGTTTAAATCGTCTGTTCTTTGCGTTATGGGTGCGTTATGTCTGGGTCACCAAAAAACTCGGCTACATAACTTGGCTAATTGATTGTTACTCGCTTTTCGGCGAATTCGAAATTGGTCAATTGTTCTCATCTCAATTCAATTACTCTGTTGTCACGAAGCTCTCTAGAACCTCTAATTTCATTGGATCTTGTTGGCACGAAGCTCTATTGTTTTAGGGTTAGGGTCCATTGTTACCATTGTTTGTATATAATTTTCTCAACCAATCCTGTGAGACGTTCCGAAGAGCTTCGTGGCGGCCCCAATTACTACAGCAAAACCGCGCGTATAAGAACGTAGTGTTTTTTTTTTTTTTCAAGTCAGCCTCGATAGGTTCTCATATGAATGGAGTTTACTGTGAAATTAGGGTACCTAGGTTCTAAACTGATCAGGTTCTTAATTGTTAAAAAAAAAACTTGTACTCTTGGGTGTGGCCGTCTACTGAATCATTCACAGTACAGTATTGTGCGCATATAACAGCATTTCCAGTACTGTTCTAGCTAGTTTTAGTTACCTTTGTTTGTATCGTATGTGATGTTCTGTATTCCAATTGAAAAAACTTCCATTTTGAAAATAACCCGTATTGAGATTTCAGCTTTAACTGGTAAATTTTAGCCTGACAGGTCCTTAAATTTTAGGTTCTTACACGCGCATTTTTTAGCTGTACTCTAGTACTCTGACTCTCTTTATGTGAACATACAAGATTTGAACTGGCTCCCTCTTTAGTGAAGCCCCCAGCTACCCAAAGATCTTTCAAATCAGAGTTTACGTTCAATTTTGAGCGGTTTTCACTCCTGTGTTATTGAACGTTCAACTGTAGTTATTATTGGGCGAGAAGTTGGCACAACATTTTCAGGGTAATCGCGTGGCGTGCTAATAATGAAGATGCAGATTAGTTCAATAACACAGGAGTGAAAACCGCTCAAAATTGAACGTAACTCTGATTTGAAAGATCTTTGGGTAGCTGGGGGCTTCACTAAAGAGGGAGCCAGTTCAAATCTTGTATGTTCACATAAAGAGAGTCAGAGTACTAGAGTACAGCTAAAAAATGCGCGTGTAAGAACCTAAAATTTAAGGACCTGTCAGGCTAAAATTTACCAGTTAAAGCTGAAATCTCAATACGGGTTATTTTCAAAATGGAAGTTTTTTCAATTGGAATACAGAACATCACATACGATACAAACAAAGGTAACTAAAACTAGCTAGAACAGTACTGGAAATGCTGTTATATGCGCACAATACTGTACTGTGAATGATTCAGTAGACGGCCACACCCAAGAGTACAAGTTTTTTTTTTAACAATTAAGAACCTGATCAGTTTAGAACCTAGGTACCCTAATTTCACAGTAAACTCCATTCATATGAGAACCTATCGAGGCTGACTTGAAAAAAAAAAAAACACTACGTTCTTATACGCGCGGTTTTGCTGTAGTAATTGGGGCCGCCACGAAGCTCTTCGGAACGTCTCACAGGATTGGTTGAGAAAATTATATACAAACAATGGTAACAATGGACCCTAACCCTAAAACAATAGAGCTTCGTGCCAACAAGATCCAATGAAATTAGAGGTTCTAGAGAGCTTCGTGACAACAGAGTAATTGAATTGAGATGAGAACAATTGACCAATTTCGAATTCGCCGAAAAGCGAGTAACAATCAATTAGCCAAGTTATGTAGCCGAGTTTTTTGGTGACCCAGACATAACGCACCCATAACGCAAAGAACAGACGATTTAAACGATAAAACACTTTATTTTTTCATTTGTATTTGGATCCCAAATAATTCGTTTCTGAGATCCTTCATCTCGGAAAAAGTAAAACTTTACAGATTAATTAAATATTGTTTTTTTTCCAAGACCTTGTTGTCTCTGATTCCATCAGAGATCATTTATCAGAGTGCTCTAAGAAATATTATTTATTGTTCCACATTGGTGAGCACTGAAAATAAACAAGAGACAATTTTGATTGCGATGAGGCAGCCATAAGACCAAGACCCAACATCATGAACGGTTGGGTGTAGAACTCGCATGGGGCCTGGGGCCTTGCGGAGGAGGAGGCATAGGTCCACCAGGTCGAGGCAAGAACATACGAGGGACTGGGGAGAGAAAAGTAACGTACGTGTTACATGACATATTAGATGGATTATGTTACCTGTCAAGCAACGAGTCACAAAAGCTTCAAAGATGCGAGAGACGTTCGAGATTAAATTTACTAAGAAATCACATATATAATAATAGTACTCAAAAGTGCGTGAAATGAAGGATTTATTAACTTTCCACAACTGCAAGTGGGTGGTGGCAGAAGGGTGGGAAGCTAATGACTCAACATTTAGACGTTTTTTTCAATGTTCTTGGTTGCTCGACCAGACTGATGCCCTTGTGGCATGCGACAATTTTTGAAAGCTAAGACAAACCTACCATTGACACGACATCTGTTCTGAAACACTCATTCTCAGAACGACTGGCATATTAACCGGAAGTCACTGTGTTCCAACAGCACGCATTCTAGTCACTCGATACAGTACAATTAAGAAGTAGCTACTTACTTGGTCCACTTGGAGGAGGAGGCATCATTGGTCTTGGTGGAAACAATGGCAATCGCATTAAAGGACGTAGAGGCGGAGGACCATACCCTGACATGGTAGGAGGAGGAGGAGGCACTCCATCCGTGCTGTCTTGCACAAATGAGTCAGGGCGATCATCCATTTTTGAAGACTGAAAACGAAAGGAAAGGTTACTTCATCAACAGCAGTCCAAAATCAAGAAGAAGCTATGGCTACACGTGTGACGTGAGTACTTATTTTTACATCACGAAAGCGCTAAGGCTACATTTGCGACTTTCTAGATCTAGAATGCTTGTCCGCAGATAATGGCCAAACTGACACAACAGTGCCACATAAGGAGACTGCGAAGAATGCACGCTTGTCTTAAAACTTTAAGTAATGATTACGAATTGAGAAAAACGTATTTCTTTCCAAGTTTAAAATTCAACCTGCCTCTCGGAAATACAAATAAGAAGTATTCCCCTTACTCATAGAACACCGTAATTTCTTCTAAGATCCATCTCTCATAAAACTCTTTAACCTTTAGAAGCTTTCACTGTCCGGTCCTTTCACCATGCGCAAAAGAGGTTAATACGTCCCGTGCTTTCTTCATAAGTAAATGAAAGTGTCTCATTCAATTGGACGTTTCCCTTCAACGACTGTTAACACATGGAAGCAAAAAACGATGCCCGAAACGCGAATTTTAGGCTCAACAGGAATTTTTTATCGAGCATAACTGTTTTAAGTACACTTTGTGTGAATTTCTTGTACTAAAGAGGCATTGAGACGACAGGAGACACCACCATCTAAGCATACACAACGAACATACCTGAGTAGTAACTGCATTATTTATAGGAGGTGGTGTAGCATGACCTCTGCTTGCAGGGCCTGGTGACTGAAAAGGTGGCCGAGGTGGCGTCATACCAAGCATGTCTGCAGGATGAGGTCTCCGCTGGCCAGGAAACATGGAAGATGGAGGAGGCGGAGGCGGAGGGCCTGGAAAACCAATGCAAACGTTCAGTTAAACCTGTGCATAGCTAGTTGTGTTAAGAAGTGGGGTGAGGTGCGGAGAATGGCTGGCGACTGAGATGGGAAGTCACTGGTGAAGGGAATTAGTCTATGCAGGAGCCCATCACTGGGAGCCCGCAACTACCCCATATTCCTGACACGGCGTTTTCACAGTCCGAACCATTTTTAGTTTGAATTTCAGAAATTCAGATCCCAACAGGAACCTCAGTGACCAATTACAATCACAAGTATGGACTAATGTTGACATTTCGACATCATGTCGACATGTTCACGTGAGGCCGCATTGTTTTATCCTTACCGAAGCGTGCTCATGTAGACTGGAACTGGCCTATTTCGCGGGAAAAGTATCTAAAAATAGACTGGGCCGGGTTGTTCAAAGCTCGATTAAGTTAACCCAGGGTTGGCGAGAATTTTGATATCAGTTTTGTAAGTTTTTGGTCAGGTAATCTGTTTATATTGTTTGCCCTTCAGTTTTGAGCTGTAGTAATCTCGAACTACACCAAACGTTAGAGGTGAAAAACATTTTTAAACGACAAAAAATAATGCCTCGGTTAACATTTAATCCTGGGTTAACGTTAACCGGCTTTCGAACAACTCGGCCCTGGTCTGTAAAAATGCCGTTGCACTGGCTTATTAGGGAACTTAAGCAAACCACGACGGCAACGGCAACGGGAACGTCGCTAAACAAAAGGTTTAATGAGGAGAACAATAGCTGTGCACGTGCGTTATAAATCTTTGTACATTTCGTTGCCGTCCTCTGCCAAACAACAACGTGAAATGACCAAGTTTCGCGTATTTTGGAGAACTTAGGCCACGACGGCAAATATTTCTGATTTCGTTATGGAATTGATCGCTGACATTACATATTTAGTTTGAGCACGTTTTTAGACAAATTTGCGCTCTGAACAGGTTCAGTTACCTACGAAATTCGAGAGTAAAATTTAAATCCAATTTTTGCTAGGCGTCGTCTCTGGCGTCGCCGTCGTCAGTACTTAAGTTCCCTATTATGGGAGTTGCAGGCTCCCAGTAATGGGCTCCTGGTTTATGGAGGAAATGGCAATCAGTAATAACGAGAATTGCTTGGTGGAAACAGGGAAAGAATGGAAGAATTAGGCAAGGCGAAAGGAAAAAAAAAGCGAAAAAGACAACAATGATGGAGTCAGGTGGCGGCAAAATTAGTATAGCCGGAGCGTTCTCACTCACGTGGCTAGCAGCCATGCAAATTTAATGGAACACAAGAATTCCAATCCACAGGACTGGTTTGAGACACTGACATGTCCACCGTTTCATTGTTTTGGGACACTTATATGTATGCCATGACTCCATGTGGAAACACTCTACTCGGGAGGGGAGGGGGGTGGTCGGTGAGTAAGTGTAAATGATTATCACTGATGCCTAAGGGGAAGGGGTAATCAAATCAAGTAGTATAAACTTACCCATCATAGGAGGGGCATTGAATGGCACAGGACTTCCGTGACCGGGAAGACCAGACATTGGGCTGTAAATTGAAAAACACAGCAGCTTATCAACACATTAACGAAACAGCAGAGAGGCTGAGAAGAACTAAAACTCCTTGATAGAGACTTCAACCACATTGGAATTGCGTGGAGCAAAGAGCGTTGCCTAAACTCTTAAGTTAGGCAAATCTGACAGTTAATTGTCGTATCAATGAGAAAGCCTCGAAATTAACTTCAGCTTTACATATCTGAATAACAAAGTTCAATACACTGATATATGAGGAAAACCTTCTTGAGCTTGTTCTATCGGTCAAAAAATTAGCCTAGAATTGTTTTCTTTAGTCAAAGTGACTGTTCAATTAAAACCACAATTAAAACGTTTTTTCATCACTACAAGCTTATCTACGAGAAGCGATGCCATTGTCCCACTGCTTTTGTGGCCTTGTACGCAGACGCCATGTTGGCGCATCACGCAATGTTTCTTCCTCCACGCGGTGGAGGAACGCGTCACAAGCCCTGAGACTGTATTAGAGGCTACTGCCATAATTGCAGCAGTGCAAATATATTTGACGCCATAATAATGCTTGAATTCATGCAGTGAGCAGCTTATTTACCAGGGAAATTATTCTTACCTTCGTCGTGAAGGAGAATCACGTCCATCGACTAAAAAAAGACAGGAAACAGATTATTGATTTTATTATCAACCGACAGTTTAGCCAACTACAAAAGCTCAAAAAGATCTCAAATACTCAAAGCTGCAAACAGCGCCACATTCATTTGCTTATAGCATTCTTATTCTGTCTCACTGTGTGTGTTAATTGAAACGTTACCGGTAAATGTTGCGGCAACACCCTAAGCATTTGGTGCGGTTTGTGCTTGCAGAGTTATTGTGTTTAATACTCAAGCTGAGGTGGTTGGTGATGTACGAGAAATGACTTTGCGTTTCAATCTGGGCTCCTGCACGTAAACAAATATCTTGTCTCTCATCATTATCATTCTTTCATTCTAATCGGCGGACAAATTAATCTGTCACACCAAAAGCCATGATACACAGAAGACGCGTCTCAAGCACGGCAACGCCGATGCACTGCCGCTAACCGATACAAGTTCACCAAATACCACTGACCGGTAAGAACCGATAAGAGACTTCATGAAATTCACTAGTCCTACACTATCAGAAAATTTCGGATATTTGTCACTGGGGGATACAAAAAGCTTTGTGCTGATTTTCCTTTTTCCTCTGGTTAGCTGGGACATTGCGTCTGTACGTTATACGCAAATTCAAGCCAAGAAAACCGTGAACTTACCATGATTAAGTTGACTGCTTGCAGCAGAGCTAGGACGGCTTCCTCTCACCTCTAGATCATAAAGCCTACAAAATCAAACAGATAAATATGTCGCCGTTTTCTTCAACTGATTTTACTGATTTTTATAGAAGTAGCCAATAGTCCAAGCTCCAATCTCTTGAAAGAAAAACTGTACAGGGGCTTCGTAATAATGAACTCTTAACACTCACATTAGACTGACTATTGACTGATTGTTACTGACCTAACCGCCAGCACCTAGGTTCCTAACAGCAAACAGGTAAACTGACAGAAAATTGACGATTCAGTGTTAAGAGAACAAAATCGATTGACTGATTCTCAGATGGCTAACAGCGATTTTTTCTATTACAAAGTAATTTGGGGAAAAACGGTTATGATAAAATATCCAGGACCAGAGGAGAAATTCCGCGGAGGATTGGAGAGAGACGCTGAGGCTGCTTTGCAGTGTGGGAGCGTTTTTTCATTTTATCAAAACTACACGACTAAGGTCCAACACATGTTAATGCCTAAAATACATTAACTTACTTCCTTCTCAGAATTTCATTCTCGTCTTTCAAGCCATCCAGCTCTCTAGCTGCAGCTCTGTAGTCGAGCTGAAATACGGATGCAGAAGAAAAAAATTTTAAAACAAACCTTCCAAGTGCAGAATTAACTTTATAATTCTCCTCACAGATTCTCGTATGACGCTAGCAGTCGTGGAAAAGTTCAACACCTACCCAGTTCTGATGAGCCTTCTTCTCCATATTCGACAACTGGAAAGGATAAAAGAAATTATGTTTTAGTAGCCTGCTGCAAACAGGCTCACTTTTGAGTCAAACGCGCGAGCCGCGAAGAGCCAAGCGATTTGGCGGGGTGGAGTCTGGTAAAGAGGTGCGAAGAAAAAATATAAAAGCCTTG
Source organism: Platygyra sinensis (assembly GCA_019787425.1). Classification (NCBI taxonomy): domain Eukaryota; kingdom Metazoa; phylum Cnidaria; class Anthozoa; order Scleractinia; family Merulinidae; genus Platygyra; species Platygyra sinensis. Next base: position 20,016 of record JAHPZR010052764.1, read on the forward strand.
GGGCTGTCCGCAGGCTATCTTTGGAGAGACCAGCTACTTCCTTAAATCCATTGAACATTCACCCAAAGAAAACTACACCTTTCAGCAGCGTTGCTGAACACAGTTTCCGCGCAAGTGAGCTTTTAAATACGATCTTGAATGGGTCAGTTCTCTTCATGCTAGTAATCTCGTGAGAGCAACGTTCATAACATGTAACAACGGTAAAATGAAATATGGCACCAACCTGCTCCTTCTTGCTCTCATCGATTTCCTCAATCTGCTTCTTGATATCTAAATAGAGCTGCCTAAAAACAAGATAAAAAAACATTTTCTGTATGTAGTCTCAGGCGTAAACACTACCAGCTGAAAGTGGTGACTGAAATTTATACTTTTCTATAGAGGAATTACGAGTAATTATTATGTATACAGTAACAGGAACATGGAGACGTAGTGGTAAGTGCACTAAACTCTAAAACAAAAGATAACTGAAATTTTTAGGCAAACAGAAAAATGCCTAGAGGGGGGATCTTTTGACGAACTAGCAACCCGTCCAGGGGGAAGTGACAATACTCCCAGTCGCTTCATACCACCCGGGATAGAAACTGGAATCAAGTCACAACTTGCTGAACCACTAACAAAACAACATGCCTGTAACCTGGTTGATAATTATCACAATTCTCACCACCTGCCAGGTTGAAAATATACTGATTTTGCAAAGAGAATTTAGATGTGATCACTGTGATAAAAACCATTCAAATGCAAACTTCGCAAATCTTTTCCAGTATCCTTCTTGTGGTGGATTTTCCAATTCTTATTCAAAATTGAGTAAAGGAAAAAATAAATAACATGTTAAACTACAGAAGGGCAAATACCTGTATTTATCTGCATCCACCACAGCAGTGGATGCTTTTGCTTGTTCTGATTGAAGCTGGTTCTCAATAGAAATACGGGATGACTCCTCAGCAGTAATTTTCCTAAAAGATCAAATACAGTGTACAATCATCATACAGCAATGGCAAGTCACTAAAAAAGAACTCGTACAAGTACAGTAATACCTAAACTTAACCGGATATCCCGGGTGGTATAAACAAATGCAGGTATTTATATTGATTACATGTATTAATGCTAAGCCTTTTGTTTTAACGCGAACGACAACCATTCTCCACTTGTTTCTGTATATGTTTTCCCTTTGTCGCATCCAGTATGACTAGCTGGTGTAAAAAAATGGTTCACAACCTGCTATTACTATGTAATTATCAAATTGGTTCTGTTAGCAAAAGAGACGTTTAATTTTGACGCGAGTGTCAAGAATAATTCCGATTTTCTTCGGTTTTGCATTGCGACACTAAGCCATTGGCTTAAAAACCTCACGCCATTTTGTCGTCCAATCAGAGGTAATACCGAAGCCAATCGTGACCGCTCGGAGACGTTTCCCGCGCTTCGTGCCGTCTGCTTGTATGTGTATCACGTTTCGATTGGCTCACTGGACTATGAGTTCTCTGTGATTGGTCAGAGCGACTTCTTTGAGTTAGATTTTGCGACACACTATGACAGAGTGTTCTACTGACATCCGATTGGACAATAGGATACAAAAGTGCATGTAGTTGAGTAGATATGTTTTTATCCTTCCCGCTCTACTTTCTCAAATGCATCTAAGAATTAATCTCTGATTTCTCCAGTACACACTTGAAAGATTCGTGGCCAAGCAGTATCACCCACCTGTGTAATTCCACTTCAGATGATTTGAAATACTTCTGCAAGGCTTCAAGCTCGATTTCTTTCTCTCGCTGTGTCAGCATCGCTTGACTTGCTATGCTTTCAGCTTGTTCCAGTCTCTCTGTCTTCTCCACATTGTCGTCTGCGAAGAAAAGAAATTCAGTTTTTGTTCAAACATCCGCCTAGCTTTTTCAAACCATTCAATTCCGTTTAACTTACAATGTTTGCTGGGGTAAAAAGTGACAGTTCTGTAATGGATTTCTCGCCGGCTGAGCTTGTGAAAGGGGCAAGCAACGAGGTTCTCACACACTGAAATAGGGGCCGGGCCCGAGTTAGGTTATCACGTGTCACACTAGATCTCGTGTCTACGTTTTCTGTTTCTTGCCATGCGAGCAGACAAATTCCATTCAGTGATAGATGTGATATTTTTATCTAAGCATCGCACCAGACCGCCATTACACGGGCAAGTTTTTTTTTTTGTAAAACGTGAAAGTTAAGTTTACATACATGAAAGGGAAAGTTGGGAATTGACCCATGTTCCGGGCTCGTATAACTTACTTTCTAACATTTTTCTTATCCTTCTGAGCTCCTCGACTTCTGTGTCCAGTGCTGTGAGTTTCTCTTGCAATTCCTTATTTTTCGTCTTGACCTGCAACGCAAGGCACATACATTTTTAAGAAAATCAATCCACAACACACTGTAACCATATACAAACTGTGGGATTGATCATGAAAGTGGGTTTTGCACAATTAGTTCAATCTATTCCCGAGTTAAGTATATAGCAAGATTTTAAATGGACATGGATGAATTACAGCATAAATACATGTACATATAACTGAATACAACATGCATAAGTTCAAAGTTGTGTGTAAGAATGCGCTGTTATAAACAGTCTACAGCGTCGCTCAGAAGCCACCAAACAGAGAACGCATTTGCGACCGCATACAGAATCGGTGGTGAGACGAGAGTCATGGGAACACAACAGATACGGAAGAGATATGGAGCATGGAGCGGGAACTGAACGTGTTCTATCTAGCGTTCTCTGTTAAGTTACTTCTCGGCCGGTACAGTATATTAAATTATTATTGCCCTCACTTCATGAACATCCATTAACTTCTGCAATCTTCCTGCCATTTCATCTTCATCTGTTCAAAGAAAAATTACATGCAATGCACATGAAACATTGCGCACAGAAACAGAGTGAAAAATCCACTCCATTCATGGGTTGGTAAGGGATAACTGGCACGCATGCAGAGAAGTGCTCTAATTAAAGCCAAGAAATAGTATTACATTGCCATAACTTCGTGACAAAAACAACTTATTACCAAAAATTTTAAGCTCGCGATACAACTTTTTACACGACATGTTTCGGCTTGACTCATGCAATCATCAGTTTGATGTGTCGTTCCGTATTCCTCTGTTTTAAATACGTTACAGTTTGAGTACGTTAACAATTTGAAATTAAAAATACAGTAACCGTTACAATTCTGCGTGCGCGTGCAAGTGCACGAGTGTCAATTACAGAATCGAGTCACAACAAACAAAAATCATTTTCAATTTCGTTGTTTGTAACGAAATCCGTGTCAATCTTCTCCATCCTTAACCATCCAGGTTCCTTCATTGTTTATTATTATCTCTTAGGTGTTCTTCTATCTTTGTAAAGTATTATTTTCAGGTGTCCTTCACTTTAACGGTCATTTTGTCGATGCTCAAAATAACTCAAAATACCGTGACTGAGGCCAAAAATTGCTCGTCCTCTGTCCTTTTTTTCTCATCTTATTTTTTAGCAACTTCGTGTTCACCTCAAATTGTAACCCAGTCTAATGCTGAACTAGATGGGATAATGTAGACCACGGTAAAAATTGATTTCAGCCAATCACATTCAGGAATTCAGCAAAGTAGTTCCCAGTTCTTGTGAGACACAGCCATATAATTAAGGGTAACTTTACTATTTTCTGAGTGGCTGTGAATATCTTAATTTTGCAATCTAATATTTATTTCAATGACAATTAGTTTTCACTACTCACCAGGCTCCTCTTCACCATCTCCATGCAATTTGATTTGCTTCAGACAATCCTTCAACACCTGAGAACAAAGACACAATCTTTGATCAAAAAACTGAATTCTCCTTACAGATCCATACACCTCTCTCTCATGTAAGTTCTGAGAATTTCATAGTCTGTCAGAACAACATGTTGCACTTTGATGATTTTCTTCATTCTCGCAATGTCTCTCCTTGTGCAGTGAAGCTCATTTAAAATTCACACAATGGTCCAGTTTCGAATTTGCCATGACCGCTGAATAAAAGCACTGACAACGCATTTGTACAGGGTTAGCCTCGACCTAAAGTAAAATATTCACAAATTCCAACGAGAAGTTGAGCTGTTTACAGCTCTGTGTATTGTTTAATTTGCAAATTTGTGGCAGTTTCCCGCCGGTATTTATGAATATTTTTCTCAGGTCGAGGCTAACCCTGTACAAATGCGTTGTCAGTGCTTTTATTCAGCGGTCATGGCGAATTCGAAACTGGACTATTTCAAACCATATTTAAGCAATTGGCAGCTACAACAAAGGTTCAAACTTTGATATGATCAGAAAAATACTTGTACGAAAACTTTACACGGAAACTAGCATGTTTATAAACAAAGTTAAAAATGAAGATAGCACAATATTACAGCCCTTTATATTCTTAACATTAAGAATCCAGTACAGCAGGGGTCGATATCCTCCCAGAATGGTTTTATGCGAGCAAAGTGAATTAACATTAATACTTCCTTTTGATTCAAGGGCTGGGACAGATTTGGAGGGGTTCGCTTGAACCCCCTACATGTATATCAAAGAAAACATGAGACATCACAACATGTTGACTCAGCCTCATAATGCCATAAATCCCATTAAATTATCCCTTTTAAATTTTAGAGAGGAGGATGTTCCCAAACACCCCTACAGGGGACTGCCTTTAATACAAGGGGTTTGTAACTCACACCCCTTCTCTAAATTTCTGCTTTATATGGGCTCAACATCTTGATTACGTGAAACGTGGTAACAACTATTGCTGCACATAAATTATTCAAGGTTCTGTTCATGGTATAAAAATTATTGACAAATTATATGACTAGAGCTGGTGAGTTAGCACATATATGAACAGCACATACCCCAAGTTATGTGACTAGAGCTAATGAGTTAGCACATATGTGAACAGCACATACCCCAACTTCGTTACATTTAAATTCAAATTGTTCCTGAAGCTCAGTCAAACGCAGCAACTGATCATCAAATTCAGCTTGTAAATTATCCTTCCTATAATGAAGTGAATTTCATGTCTGAGTTAATCAGCATAAACAGAAAAGATGGATGAGCTACTTTTTTAAAATTTAAATTAAATTGTTTGTATGGGTAATCATACGGTTTCAAGTTCAATTTGGAATTAATTTGCACTTGTGAGTTTTTCAAAAAGCTGAAATTGCACGAGCCGCTTCGGTGAGTGTATGATTATTTATTAATAATACAAACATGAAAAAATTTGCGTCTAAAAAGTGCCGAAGATGTTTCTTGAAGACAGAAGCCATTTTTTTTGCATTCAAGAAAACTTTTTTCAGAATTTCTGTACAAAATTTTTGTCATTACTTTATATGAGATCATTGGCCAACAAAATTTCTCATTATCTTCCTGCAAATCATAATCGAGAATTTCGATGTGTAATTTGCACTGGTGTTACACTTTCTGCACCGGTGTTACACTTTTTGCACTGGTGTTACACTTGAGCTGCACTGCTCTCAGCCAATCAGAATTGAGTAATTGTTTTCACGTGTATTATTATTTGATGATAGTTATTTGTCATTAACAGTACAAGAAAACTTTTTATTATTATTATTATTATTATTATTATTATTATTATTATTATTATTACAACTTACTTTTCTTTTGCATCAGTCAGCAAATGCTCCAGCTGTTCCATTGAAAAGAAAAACGGAAAACATGTGTGAAGTTAAGTTCCACACCCTCTATGAGGCTAATTACATGTAACTCTACACTCTAATGGACAGTATTTTACCGGTATAATAAAAAAATAAAGAGAATAAAAAGGCTTAAAAATTTAAAATATTCATAAAATTAATGTTCAAGACTAAATTTGCAGCTCATCAGGCTGGTACTAAAATATAAGTATTTCTTCTCCCTCCCGAGTGTGAACAATGCTAGCCCTTATTTACCCTCGGCAGTGCTTTTTTGCACGAGTGCTAGAGGGGCTCTGCAAACAAGTAAAACAAATTCAAATTAAACATACCATTGTTAAGAATCCCAAATGGTTGGAGACAAATCAGTTGGCTATTTACAAATGTGGCCGAGGATTTCAACTCGGCGCTACTGAGAATCAAATCCAGGTAGTGGTCAGAGCAGGACTCAAACCCGGGACTGCTAAGTCTGACATGATGACCACTCGACCACGCTGTCTCTGCCTATTGCTGGGTCATTGCACCAGAATAGTTGTAACAAAACAATAATTGCATGTAAAGAAGGCTTGCTTCAGTTGATACATTATTTAGGACACATTTTTTTATACTGTTCACCTACCTTTTCCTTTTCCACATCCCCTTGTTGAATCTTCTCATCAAGCTGGTCAATATGCTTTTGGAGGGCCTCTTTTTCCATCTGTTGTTTCTGGAAGTCACCATTCAACTGAGGGTGACCAAAAAAATTATATGAGAATAAAACTAAGATAACAAACAACAAACTAACATACACAACTTCCAATATTGGAAATAATTTATTACAGTGCATTTACAAAACGTTTGAAAAACAGTTTCCGAAGTCCGCTTGAAATTCCCCAAGTTCACTACAAACTTGGCAATTTCATTACATACATGTAGTTGTCAATCAAATCGTGAACTTGGAAATGAAGTTGTGAATTTCACCCCAAACTTTGTTGCGAAGTTAAGTTCATTGCGAGTGAATTTCATGCCATTTGGTGTAGTTGGAACGTCTCAAGAGGACTTCACAACTTCCCAACAAAATTCAGTGTGAAATTCACAACTTCATTTCGAAGTTCATAATTTGATTGACAACTACATATTAATGAAATTGTCAACTTCGTGGCGAACTGCAGGAATTTCAAATGAACTTCGGCACTGTTTGTCAAAAGTCTTGTGAAACACACTGTAAACAGTCAGTCATTGTCCAACAAATTTACATATTATGGCACTGGGATGTCATGTTGGAACACCAAAAAGGCTTTAATTTAGTTTTTTTCCAATTGTATAAAAAGGAAATTCACAAAAAATCTGCACTGAAAATGCACAATAATGCAATGCTTCTGTTTTCCTATGCATTCTCATTACTTCAAGTACATAACTGATAACAGGCTGAGTTGTCACTATACTTACATATGATGTGTAGTTCCAGAAATTGTCCAATATTCAAATCCTTCTTTTGGGGAAGTATGAATTTTTCTAGAACTGCACAATGCTTAAGTATGCAGGACCAAC